>JAQFYU010000540.1:0-20983 GCA_034694905.1 Ceratophysella granulata | reverse complement strand
ATATCAAAATTTCATATTCAAACCGCTTCAAATTGGTTACAGCCTACATGTAAAATTCAAACTAAATAAGACTAAATAAATCAAAATTCAACGTAAAATGCAATAAATATGAAACTCTAAAATTATGAAGAAATACTTCAATCTCTTATATCTTGATGTTGCTACAAATTCGGCCAAATTTTAACGGGCTTGGCATATGAGATTTTGACATCTGTGACGCTTGCTTCCAGGAAAACAACAACGCCTATTTATTACCAGCAATCGATATCGATGTACCGAAGTCAAAAACAAAAGTATGAACTATTATAATTACAGCGGGTCATCAGAACTTAGAACTAATAATTGAGTCATCTTTCACGCGTGAATATTGCTGTAACATTAATTAATTTTAAGTTGGCTTAAAGTTCAGTTAAGTTAGGTTAAGTTATTTAGGCTTGCTCAAAACCGGACAGCAATAGATGTATGAGCACAGATATCAAATATAATAGCGTGCATATTACGATAAATATAAAGCTGGGTGAAATCAGGCTGATTTGCTATTAACAATAGCGCCTCGCATTAGCAACGCGTTTCTCGAAACGATTTCAAAACTGGACGGAGAAATATATATTCATGTTTGGATTTTAACTAAATAAATAGTAGAAGAGATGCTCGAAATCCATCACTCATATCAGCATCACCTATCCGCAAATCCTCGTCTGACAAGCAAGCCTGCAACGCACATAAAAAAGTAAATTACAAATTCCCTGGAACCTTCAGTCCGCTAATCTCTGGATTACATGTGAGAATCGCAGTCAAACCTGACTGACAGCTTTTTCGCTAGCACTTGAACCATGCATGCATCTACATTCCAGTAAAGTTACCAACCAAATACTCATTTTAATTTTACAGTAGTTGCCCAGTCCATGTAAAATTCCATGCTACTTTCTACGTCGATGGACGAGTGTGGAGTGGATGGATGGTATTGGAATTAAAGGGTTGAGCTTACCTGTACTTATCATATCATGTACGTACGTACGTACTGGCTCATCATCCTATCATCTCTCAGATCCCCAATGCATAAGCTTACCTTGAGCAGAATTCTATTAGGGGTTCATCATGGTTTACCTGCCGTGTGGTTCGCCTTCTCCTCCAACAACATCAGAAACATTAAACTTCTAACATTGCATTGTGTTTTGTAGGGTTGAAAGGAAAGGGCTGGTTTGCTGCTGCTAATGAAAAAGTGGGTCAGGCCCCGAAAACTTGTTTTGTGAATCTTGACAATCCAGTATCACTTCAGTGAGTGAAAGACTCTGACGGAGATCTGACGCCAGGACAGACGCTCTTCCCAATCTCAACTCTCAACATTGAAAAAACCAAACCACATGTGTATTCCATCTGTATTAAAAGAACAAGCAAGTTTGCAATTTAGGTGATTCAATTTAAAAGTCTACTTTCTGAAAAACAGCAGAATCCGCACTTTTAGTTTCGTAGGGGACGTGTGAATTTTATCCGAAGGCAAAGGGTGCAATGGAATCTTCTAGCATTGTGTACTCTAAGGGATTCATGAAGGTAAGCTTATTCCAAACTAAAACGTCTTTCTATTTGTTTGTATTAAACGTTATTACACATGCATACGTATATCTGCTGTCGTATTGATTTCTAAAATATTTGCAATTTGCAACTCGAATTTTATGTGTTTCTGCACCTGAGCCCAACATTTTTGTAGCGTCAGGTGTTGAGCCTTGAGCCTGATATTGGTGAACACGAATGCTCACAAAGATCACACCTGAAATTAAGTCTAGTTTATTCATGGCCAAAGGCAATGCATCTTTTCAGCGTCAGCCTGCAATTAACGGAGAAGTTCATAATTTAAAGAAAAGCTAGTTTCTATGGTGAGGGATGCTGATTCTGGGTATAGATAATTTTCTTGGTTACATTATACAGACAGCAGCATACAGGTAATAAGCTGAACAGCTTGGAGCATATCAGGTGAACCGTGTTTATTTTAGCATAGGTATTTGGTATTTGCTATGTAGAAAGTCTCGGTTCAGAGGTTTAAGGACGACGTGGTCAAACTGGTTAGATGAGGTCTGTTGGTGTATTATTATTTTCCTTGTAATGTTCTCCCATAATGGCACATAGGAATGCCCCATGCCCATCAGAGGACAGATTATGCGGAATAAAGGCATAAAGTCGTAAATTCAAAATGCAACATTTACTTTATGGCATATGGATGGTGTACAATAGGAAGCTCCATACACCATACACCACTACCATTATGATGCTCTTCGTGGTGGTGGTGTAGGTTGCAGGGAGAGGCAGTGGCGTATATTGTATTTTGTAGGGCAACTGACCCCTCCCTCCAGCCATGCAAATACCAGAGGCCTCCTCATCATCTTAATCTTGAGCACGGAAAACCTCTGCATTCTCCGCTTCTAAAATCACGCACACACACAGACTTTTCAAGTAGTTCAATTTTCAATCGAATTTTTTCACAAGCCAAAAAGCCATCTTTCCAGTAACACCACGATCAAGCCATATGTCGATATGTCAGTCTTGTGTCTTGTCAGGAGTTGAGTGCTTAATGCCTGATCTCATCCCCATCCCAAATCCTGAGGAATTTAGACGATTCTCATAAGTCATAAATAATAATAATAAAAATAATGCATCGTTTATCCGCCTTCACATATTATTCATGCCTGATTTGTACAATTAAATATTTTGCCCGCCAACGTTATTTGAATTAAAGTTTCATGAAAATTTGTGAAAACGACATTAGTACCTAGTGTTGAATTCTAGTGTATTTCCGAAACCAGCAAAAGTGGTGGTGGCGGGCTTAACAATGTATTTATTTCAAGCCGGGCGACAGTGTGATCTCGAGCTGACTATACATTTCAAGCCGACAAAGCTATAATGTCGGACTCAAATGTATTTAAAAATGGACTAAATAGCGGGCTAATAATGTATTTTAAATTGGACAAATTCGAATGCTAACAATGCATTTTAGATCTGGGAAAATTAGAATGGTGGCGGGCTAACATTGAATTTTAAAAGGCGCAAAATAATGGCGGGTCAAAAAATGTTTTAATACGGGCAAACGTATGACGGGTTAGCAATGCATTTTTATGCCCGCAAAACTATAATGGCAGATGTCGGGCTAACAATGTGTTGTAACTTAAAGCTGACAAAATTGTAAGTAATGGCGTGCTAACACTGCATTTTAAAACGAGCAAAATAATGGCGGTTCAAAATTTTATTTTAATGCGGGCAAAAGTATGAAGAGTTAGCAATGTATTTTAATGCGGGCAAAACTGTATTGGCGGATGGCGGGCTAACAATGTGTTGTAATTTAAAGCTGACCAAAGTATAAGTAATGGAGGGCTAACAATGTATTTTCAAGCGGCAAGATAATGGCGGTCAAAAGAATAATTTGCCGTTTTAGACCCGGGCTGGCTTGACATTGGCTTCTGTCTCGTCCATAAACAAAAAGTTAATGTTAGTTGAAATGAGCGACAGGCTAAATTTTGGATGATCCTGTTCTGCTAATGTGAAACTTGTAAAAACAAAGGATAAGCAGACAAATAAACAATTAGAGCCATCAATATGCCTCCTTGATCTTTGTTTGCTGAGAATGCATGGATATGGATAGACGAGGATGATAGTGTCACTCAGGCCAAACGCATTTCAAAATGCGATAAGGAAAACTGTTCTTTCGGATTATTGGCAGCTGCTCAGATATTCCCTGTTCCTCTTTATTATCATAGCATATTCTGTGCAATTTGTTTGGCAAAGACATGAAACTCCATTATCTTGTTAGTTATGTGAGTCTTGCCAAATATGTAGGAAAAGCCCTTCACCTTTCTCAAATGGACTTGGAGGAATTCACATTTGAATTCTAGCTTCTGTAATTCAGTCGAGACAATTTTAAACCAGGAAAATCCCGTGGCAGTGATCTCATTGCTCAAGCTCATCTCTACTCCCTTTCCAAATTGTGTAATTGATGTTCACATTCGCACTCTGGCGTGGCAAAATTGTATAATCCTTGCTTTTGCTGACTACTGCACATTCCCTAATGTGACACACATTGCACTATTGACTCTGGCTACATTGCTAACCTGCTTCTGTGTAAAACGCATTATGCAAACTTACTGGCTATCTGGTATGGAAACACTTTGGAATAACTGAACTTGTTTTCCAGAAAATGTACAATACGTTGGAGTTTATTGTTGAAAAGCTAAACAAAGGATAGTATAAACTAAATATTTCTGCAATAGCAGTAAAAGAATAAAAAAAATGCTCATAAAATAGAGATGTTTTGCAGAATTTAATGAGTTTGTCAGAATAACAAATACATTAACGACCAAAAATGTTACTTTCCCTGTTCAACCGCCAACAGAGCTAAAGGTGGACAAAGACAAAGGGTTAAGGTGTACGTTGAAGCTTATTTTAACAAAAAACTGAGATGATCTCAAATCTCAAAGTTTTTAAAATGTATATGCCTCCGTATTTACGAGACAAACACAAAAAATCAGAACAAAGGAATTTGTTATTGTTGCAATAATAATTGCAAAATGATTTAGAGTTTAGAGTACACTTTCTGGATTTTGATGATCGTTTTGTTTAACACTGAAAACTTTTAGATCTTGGATTTTAAATCTGAGACTATTAGCATTGCCACTTTCAAATCAAACTGAACAGAGCATTTACCAGTTACAACGTCTGAAAGGCGTTTGTGATTTGTACAGATTTCATTGTCTATGTGGCAAATTAATGACCCGTGTAAATGACAAATGGCCAAGACGGAGACAAAGGCATTCTTCTGGTACTTACTACAGGACGCTATCTTAAAATGATTCATCATGAGCTTTCTTTTCCATTCTGATCTGAGTGAATTCAGAGTCAGTCAGTTAGTGTGTTTAACTTACTGCTAATGCAACCAGAAACATTTTGTTTCCTGTTCGTATATCAAATGCGCGTAATTATAAAAGTCATCAATCTTCGAGTCAACGAGATTAGGAGGATCAGGCCAATCACTTTTCATTTCTGCAGAAAACTAAAATTAGAGACTAATGCTACTATCTTTATCTTCTTGCAAAGACGTAGGACTTTAATGTAAACATAAATGAAATTCAAACTGAAGCTTTAATGCAATTTTAGTTGTGTATTGTGTGATGTGAACGTTCTTTGTTCGACTGTATTTGAATTTCCACTGGATTTTAAAATTGTCGAAATAAGTGTTCATTGCGTTGAAACACGAACCATAGAAGAAGTTGGAATCATGATGATTGGCTAAGGTACATGCAAAAATTTCTATAATGACTCAGCTCAACATGTTGATTTATTCATGCATATCGTGAGTTTTCTACGCTACGTAGAAAAAAATAGAAAGTTGCCTTGTTTCACTGGGCTTGGCTCATGTCGCACTTGGCATTGGAATAGGAGTTATGCCTTTTGGAAGACTAAAATAAAAAAATACACTTAAAGTACGTTTATAGGCTTATTTTTACTGTCTCCTCCAGCAGCATCATATAGCATACGCCGAAATAAGGAAAACATACTAATTGATCCAGTACTTGAATATTTCAATGTACCTAACAATAACAAATAACACCAGTTCCACTCCTTTAAAATCTCACATAATTCACTCATGTCTCATGTTTACATTTCTACGCTAACCTACTCCCAAATTACGAATCCTGAAACCAACAAAAGATCATAATTTCTTTCTGTCGACCATTTTTTGATAATTCTTGTCTCGTATATCATTTTTTTTGGGTTCATATTTGGTTTTGCATTCAATTTCCAGAAGCTTGAGCCAAACGAAATAAGTACTGACTGAATATTAGATCCAGGTAAACATGGCTCATGTTGAGGCGCCTGGGAGAAAAAGAAAGCCGAGACAGATCGACCTTCGCACCTTACCTTTTTCTTTGACAAGACGCAAAGTGAAAAGTGTGTCTATGTATAGAAGACCTGCATAATTCTTTGTGTGTCAATAAAGTTTCCCCGTTTTTAAATTCAATACGTGTAAGAGTCTAGTGTCAATTGTCGAGCCACTGCGTAGTCAATTCCAGGAATTTATTAAGGTAGATGTTCCCCTCCTGGAAAGGTTTCTTGTGTGTCAACAATGCATATGGGAAACCCAGAGTGGCATCAAAATCAAAACAGGTATTCTGCACTGCATCATACCTTTAAACTTCAGAAGACAATAATGGTATACGGTTACGGTGAACTTTTTCTAAACTCCATTATCAAAATCGTTTCGATTTTCGATTATGGCGCAATGCGATTATTAAGAACAAATGGACAAAATAGGCAAAATTTAGAGCATATAGATAGCTGCAGCGCGGCGCACAGCTTTGAAAAAGCGACTGGACGCTAAAAATTATACCAGGCCTCAGGTGACTCGAAAATAATTCAAATAGAAGATGCGAAATGCAAAACCGTGCAAAACATAGTAGGTACCTTTGTCTAATTTTTAAAAAAAGCTACGTTTGTTTGAGATGAGTCTACGACATATGACATCTCATGTTAAGACCGAGTAAAAATAGTAAAAGTTGTTGGAGGCATAAACATGCACTAGGTTTTAAAATGAAAGTGAGACGGTCCTGAGGGCAAATTGAAGCCGAGTAAAATGTAGGTTGTTTGGTTCTTGTGTCTTGTGTCATCCACTAAATAATCCTAAATGTCTGTAAAGTATATCTATCTATTCTTGGACTCCTTCGCCTCGTAAATTCTGAAACGGCTCTTCTTCAAATACACTTTCAGCCACTGAGTCTTCTGTCGCCTGGCCTAAACCTCCCTTTAATGCTTCTCACTCCTCTTAGCAACGTCGTCAGTCAACCGTGACAAAGTGACAAGAAGTCGTGCAGTTTTGCACTTTGGTTTTCCTTTCAGATCTCATGCATCATGCATAGCGTTTGACGGATCATTATCAAAATTAGACTTTGGGTTTATGAGCATTTTGCATGGAACCAATATGGTTTGGCTTTTAGATTCAATAGAGTCTTTTTTTAAACTGAAATTTGAGTTATAGTGCCATGCATTTTAGAAATTGAAATGTCCAATTGCTTTTTCAGTTCAAAAATCTACAATTAAAATGACTATTCCGGTTTCAAAATATTATTTGGGGAAACCTAAAAGTCTACGATTACTAATTATTCAATTCTCGTTTAAGCGTAATAATAATTTGTTGAATCTTGTATTGTTATGCAGACGTAACGAAACTACTTGAAAATTCCAAGTCTTTTTTTTCTTACTCAACATTCTCAATTTTGCACAACTTTCTTTCCTTGCGTAATTAACTCTTGAAATGATGAATATTCATTCATTCTGACGAAGTTTTAGAGCTTCCTCACTTTTTGAACTAAATTAAAGCGAAGGTAACCAGACAAAGCTGAAATGAGTTTACGTGTACACAAAAGTCAATCATACTGACAGCAAAACCAAATAATTTTCGCAGTTTCTTTCTTCCTCATTCCGAAACCCTGAGCAATTACATCGAGACTCGACACTTTAAAGTGATCTTGCTCCGAGTTGGCGTTGATGATATTTATACGCAGCTAATATTGGTGTCACTTCGGATTGCGGTATTGATATGCAGTGTATTTGCAGTGATTTTAGGATGAAACTCCTGGGCCTTGAAATTTGGCATATCGTATTCGCATATCACATTTTTTTGTATCTTCGGGGTTGGGCAGGCATGCTATTTTTAACTACCAAATTGGTGAATGAATGAATGAGTTTTTATTTAAGTTACACGCTCCTTGATTTTTTTGTCTGGTTCTAAGAACTAAGACAACACGCAGATTATAACTACTACAATAGGTACATCATAGCACATGCTAGTTAGTAGGAGTTACGCTTTACGCCATACTTTAATGAAAACGAATGTACGAGTGAGAAACAAGTTACAAAAAATATTAGAAATTTATTCTAATTTCTTTTGGGGGGATTGACGTCATGAGCTGAGTGCTCAGGACCAGGACAGGATAGTTGCTACCAAATGTTTGGAGTTGATGATGCCAATTTGCGAGATGATGAGTACAATAAACAAAGATGCTGGGCTATGCTGAAGTCTAATGGGAAGAGAGCAGCTAAAAGTGACAGGCTAGAATTAACACGTCGGTGAAAGAGAGCAGCAGCAGCAGAGGAGCTTGCAGAGATTTTAAAACTCACATTTTAGACATGTCTGCTCGTTGCTAAGTGCTATCTGTCTACTTCGCGGTTAAATTACGTATGTAATGCTGTTTATCCAAAAAGAATTAGGATTAAAGTGAAAAACCAAAATATAACAAAAAGAATTCGGAGTCCGCCCGGCTTATACAATAGCAGATCTGGCATTTGTTCAAATGCGCCCAAACGAACAATACGCAAATGCTGCGCTGCTGCAGTGGCTAAATATGGCGTGAGCTTTCTCGTATTGACATATCAATTCTGTCGTATGTGGATATTGGACACTTGGAATATGCGGTTTATGCTACGTAATTCCGAATTATCAAAAATCTGCGTACGACGATGAACAATTACGCCTCATGCATTGTTCGCTGATTTGATTTTTTTCAAATTCAAATGCTGGTTAAATACTGCCAATTACCTCTGTATGCTCAAGGCGTGCCTGTACTATTCCGTAAAGTAGCCAGGTTATGTATACTGTTTAGGAGGTTTTAACTTGAGCCATATAAGCTTCTAAATTTCTTACTTTTTTATGAGTTCTTTACTTATGGCCAACCATTGTAAACGAGCCACAACTCACACCTGCTCAGCTCATTTGTCTTTGTTAAAAGCCTTGTTTGCACTTGTGTGGCTTGGAAATATCTGCCAGCAATATTTTTTCCAATGTGAAGCAGAGAAGATCATTTTGAGTATAGAATGAGAATTATAACCTCTGAGTCTGTTTCAAAGTCAACTGAAGCAAATAATTTATATAATAAATGAGAATTAATACTTAAAACTGTTTCAAAAAAGGAGCTACTCTTGAGTAGACATTGGACAGCTCAAAAGCACCAAACCAAGAGACTAAAATTTTTGAACTCTGGCGGAGGTTACGATTACGATAAAGAAAACCCACTCGTGCAACTTAAAAGACTTCGTCTTCAAACATCAGACTTTAATAAATATTTTTTATTTAATATTATCTAAACTCTTAATTATCAGACTACCATTTACCTCTGAACCATCCAAGTCCAACTCAAGAATTTTGTATAATTAAATTAGTCTGAGCTCTCTCATTTATTTTCCCTGTGAAAAACGGTAGGTTACCGACAAGAGTTCTTCAGTCTGTACCGCACAGTTGAGTAGCTTACATCGACGCAATTTTGATCTTGACACAGGAGAAGTTCGGCTCATATTTGAATTTAACAGTAAGTCCACTCAGGAATATAATGTTAAAATGTTTAAGATTCGAAACATGTCTCAAAATCAGTTTTATTCAACCAGTTTCCACCATTCAACAATTCAACTCCTGTATTTCCATTCCACCTGCTGTCAATCTTAAACGAATACGACCCTGCTGGGCAATTGTAATACGTGTAATTATTAAAGGTTTAGGAAAATGAGAAACCGTTGTTAGGATTAGACACGAAAATATTAAAACTCAAATCTTGATATCATCTACGAGGCTTTAAAGTTCGAAATGTTGTCGTGCGGCTTTTATGCCTCTGTAAGAATTATGATTTGGCGTTAATCTTGAAGCCAGTCCAAAAAATTGCATTAGAGGAGTTTCTTGATGGAAGCATTGAATCATCTTCGGATCAGACACGAAGAACAAGTTTACCCAACGCTGCTCGAGACTACCTTGATACATACTTAAAGCCAGCATAGCAAGTTGTCCCTGTCACTACGGAATTTAGTTTACCTTGAAGATTTTTTCATTTTTTTTTCATTTTTTTATTGCAGATGGAAGAACAAACTGTTCCATCAGCAGGTTTCAGTCCACCTCAATCCAGCCCTTATGAGTCCAACTACATTCCAAAGTTTCAACATAGTCAGAACTATGGGCCGATGATGACTTCATTGGATGACCCGGCACCCTATGGGAACCTGGCTGATACTTTTGACCTCTCTCTACTGGGTGACACGTACGATGACCATGATATGGCCACAGTACCTTCACCTGGATCTTGGATCCCTTCCGCTTCACTGGAAGCACCTTGCTGGCAACAAATTTCACTTTACGCTTCATCTCCGCTCGGAAGCGATTGCTATGGAGCTTTCTCTCCGGATTCCAAACCATCGCTTCTTTCCGCTGGACCTGCGTCACCAGCTCATTCCGCTTATGACGGGAATACTGGGTCCATGTGTCAAAGTCCACAGACACCTGCAATGAGCCCCATGTCAACGGCAGAGAGTGACCGGAACTTGCTGCTTCGTCAATGCTTGGAGGACATGAGCTTCCAACGGAAGTACAACTTCAAGCCCATGGATCTTCCCAACGCTTCACTCTTGGAAAGCGATCTTCTGGCTATGCGGGTAAGCGGGGTTTGTTTATGGTTTTTAATTAAACACGAGTAGGTCTGTTCGGATGATAATAAGATAAGGAATTTTCCCAGGAAAACATCCGTTTTTTTATATTATTGAACGAGTCAATGAAGTCAAAGGTTTTCTATTTCAACTTTTATTATTTGTTGAGAGGTGGATTGGGAATTTCCGTTTTTGCAGAGAGTGAACAAGTTCCTATGCATTGTGAATTGGTGAAGTGTTTTTTTAATACATAACGCGTACTTAATTATATTTCTGCCTTGGTCGAATGTGCATAGAGCATGGAGAATGATTTTACAAGATTAAAAATAGAAAACGTGTTTCCTGATCCAACTATGTTATGCTACCTTTAGGCTTATGGCTGGGTGAGCCAATTACTCAGAATAGCATTCTAAAATTGCGCAGTTCGTGTCTGTTGACGGAGTGGGAAGAGAACTGATTAGTGTCTGTTTTATTACTATTGTGATGATTTCCCTATCTCATTTCGGGCAATGTTTACAATTTACAACCAGACGTCACACGGTTCGGATTAGATGCCGTATTCATATGAAACTCTAGTACTACGAGCTTGTATTTGTATGTTTGGCCACAATACGGAAAATCGAGCCATTTGGAATGAGTACAATTAGGAGGAGGGGGTGAAGTAAACAAAAGTATTAAAGAAGATTTGGGATTCGCATCTGTGTTCTGCAATGACAATTCCAACTTCGAACCGTCTGGCTCCGCACTCCGTACTATTCTTATCAATGAAATCCTCAAACCCACGCCGACTTGCACTTCTCCTCTCCAATAATAATATTATGTAGATTATCGAAAGCATAGAAAGCATACTAAAAAGAATAACAATCCTCATTTCCTTGAAAAACCGACTTTCTCGACATTACTCATTCGCCAAGTGCTAAAAGTTAAAAATACGAGTTTTTTTAAAACTTTACGGCGAGATGCAAGGTGTTCGGTAAAGCGGAATTTCATGAAAGCATCATCTGCTAGTCGATGATAGTCCTACTAACCATTTCCAAAATACACTTGGCAATGACTTTTGTTTGTTTTCTTAGTGCGTGGGATTCTTTCTTCTCCTTTTAAACTTCATTCAAAAAAAGCTTGTGAGAAAAGAGTTTATGAATGAAGATGGAGGAGTGAAAAAATGGTGATAAAGGAATCTGCTCGATGTCTTCTGAACTTGATTTTATATATTTTGGTTTGCAGGAAATTATTGGCTCGAACAACGGAACGGGTGGTGGGACCAATAGCGTGGGCAGTAATTTGGAACTCAACCAGATTGAGCCCGTTTTCAGCCTTGCCTTTGAGCAAATTCAATCCGACATACAAAATACTTGCTCTATCTTGGCCATCTCACCTGGTAAGACTTGTAACAAATTTTAAGGGTGGTTCTGGTTATAAATTATACCATCCAATAAGTCAGGATTTATTGGCTTGGTAATTCATGTCAAACAATATATCCGCCTAACTACAATGTCAACAACTTATCTCGCATTCTACATATACATATATATGTTGCCGACCTAATTAGACCTGTTTAATTGAAAGCGTTGCGTCTATCCTCGTAATTTAGCATGACAGCCAGGGCCATAGATAGATCATAACCACTACAGCGCGTTTAAGTTACTTAGCACTACTATATTTGTTGACTACAGAATTGTACAGAATACCGCAGTCAGGAATAATCTCGATATTTTTATTGGGTTGCTTAGATACCATTGTCGTATGCGGTGCGATCTACTGCATTTTTTGATTCTCATACCTTTGGTCAGGTTTAAGTTTTTGACTGAACGTGCATAGTTTAGCCGAACAAGAATTTTCAAAAACTTGACCCAATCATTAGAGACATAATAAGACCCTAAAAATTTGGAAGTTCAGAATGCATACGACAATGTCTGGAATGTGCCCAAACAAACCGTGGCCCCAGGAGCCCCAGTAAGCTTCTCTCTAGCCCAGCGGGTTAACTCGCGCTCATCTAACATGCATACGACTGGCACTGAGCAAAATACATATACGATTTTTGCCTGCATCATATAATATACATGCATCTTAGAACCCAGGACCAGATCAGAGTAGGTACCCCGTCTAAAGCGAAACGACTATTGGTATTCTAGTCTCGTTTTTGCTAAGCTCTGACGGAAGAGAGAGTCGATTATTCAAGATCAGAATGATGGAATGATGGTATCAGAGCTATGAAAAAAAAGAGTAATTGAAGTTAAATGACGTGATTTTTTGGAGCTCGGATCTGCATAAAGCTTTTCTGCAATGAATTTGAGTCAGATCACGACGACGTTCAGTCTTAGCATGAATTGAATGTTGTGCCCATTGAATAGAAACATTGGTAAATGGTTTCCTTTGTTCTTTTTTTTTTGCTCTTCTCACCGCAACAGACGTGGAGAGACGCGCACAGGTGTGCCTATTTGCTAGGTTTTCATTAAATTGAGTTTCTTGTCTTTCATTCCAATCTCATGCGACCTTGGCGTAACAGGCGTGGTTCCGACCCAATAATGAAGAAACAGGCTCATTTAAAAAAAAAAGAGCCATCATGGAAACCGAAAAAAATGGCTTCAGTTTCAAGGACAACAATGTTCCACGAGAACTTGTTCAAATATCTACTTTACAGTTTCAATTGATTCAAGTAAATGGGGTTTTACCTTCTCAACATAGTTTTGTATCAGTATATGGTGTTTGACACTAGCTCCGACTCCGAGTTGTGTAATTGGCATATAATTGGCACACTTAGCAACGGTTTATGATATGTGATGCAGCTGAACAAACGAAATTAACCCAAAAAAAAGTAGTAATTGAAGCAAATGTCACACGCGCTTCACGTCATCATGACGATTCCTAATGATAATGAAGGATTTAATCCTAACTATTCTAGCATGGGAGGTGAGAGAGCGGGTCATAAAAACGTACCGATTAGAGTTAATTTATCACTATCAGTAAATGAAACGTGGCAAGAAATTCTTTTGACGAGTCAGGAGTCAGCGGTCAGCGTCAGACAAAAATTCCACTAAAGCTTAAAGTTAAATTGCCCCAAGATTGACCATTCTCGTAAGAGCAAGTGGTTAGAGTTCAAGATTGAATGTCACTTCTAAAAGTTGAACCACGACACAACAACAGCATAAAAATCTTCTTTTTATCCGGGATTCTATTTTACATAAGCTAATTACATTTTCAAATCAGGCATGAACGGGTAATAAAAAATCCTGCATTCCTGCAAACGTCCCAAATGAAACAAGGAATTGTATTGTTCTTTCTAATTTATGACAGACCCCATGCAGTGGTCAAGCACCGACGTACAGTGCTGGCTCGCCCACACTCTCTCTTCGCTGCCTGGCATGATGACGATGAGTGGTGGGTCTGAAGCTGGAACCGGATCCGGACTTGTCAACCAATTCTGGAATATGGACGGGCTCTCTCTCTATTCTTTGACGGAGGAAGAATTCCGGAGATGTGACCCAGTCAATGGAGATCGGGTCTTTGCCCAACTCGAGCTCTGGAAAATGTTCCAGGGTAAAGGTTATGCGGTCAAAACGGAGGAAGTTACTGGGGTGTCCAATGGCGGGAATGACATGTACATGGAGCAGCTGCTCATGAGCTCACCTGACCTCAGCCCATTGCCGTCTCTTAACTCACCTGCCAGTCATCATGACCTCACCGTGCCTGCCCTTCACCTACCGGGTGAAGAACAGGATATGAAGCTCTTTTCTTCTGCCTCTAGTGACAGCAGCTGTTCCAGCTCGGTCGAAGCGCATTCGCCGCTCTCCGTGCACTCCTTGCCAGAGCCCATGGCATCTGATGGTAAGTCAACTCAGTTTTCTGCTCATGCGCATTCTGCCAACGAAAGATCTGCATATTCGATCGTGACAAAGAATTCGAATGTCTTTGTTTCAAATACCGCGCTTCAATTAAGCTCATGAAAGGCTTAAAATCCATAACTAAAACGCATTGGCGCATGGTTTACACCATAAGCAATCCCAGTGCGCATGCTCATGCTTTTCGTTTGGATGCAACCTGTCAGTATGCACAAGCGACCAAGTTGACAGAAGAGGCACCAAGCCATTGATTTTTTCCCCATCAGCATTATCATCAACGAGCGATAAGACTGCCTATCAATTCAGCATAGTTCGAGTCCGAACGTCCAACGTCCAAACAGAATCTGAACCGAACACATGTACGCACGCACCCCTTGCCAAGGTCATATTGAGGACATGGAGCCAGCCAAAAGCTACGCTCCTCATTCACCAAAGTCGATAGCCTTCTTATCCATTAGAGTGCCTCCGCGTGACTCTTGTTTCAAGAGTTGAAGATAGTCAGAGTGAGTGCTCGTTGGCTCGAAATATTTCTAGTTAATTACAGACTTGGCTAATCATATGGTATAAAGTATTTGTGGCAGTCCATAACAAATTTATGGTTTGTCTCAATTCCCTGACAAGAAGTTGGTGGAATAGTTTGCGGGCAAAAATTAAGTTTGGATTAAGTAATGCCAGAATTCCTTTTGTATCTCGCTATCGTGTTTTTAAGAAGAAATAGGCGTCTCACTCTACCTGTTTTCTTACTCTGCCCATATTCACAAGACTTGATGCATACTTTACCACAAGAACTTGTTCCTAAATGGGCAGGGATAAAAAAAATAAGATTAATATCGTTTGAGAGGTGAGATTCGCCTGTGGAGTTCTGATCTGACTGCTAACATGACTGCCAAGCCAAGGCAAGATTTGAGACTTCAGGTTCCCTACATATATTGTTTTATTAGCACATGGATTAGAGGCTTTGTGAGAAATTGCATTGGAGCAGGAGCATGCAGAGGACTAGTGCTCAATCTGAGCTGTTCTGAGTAATGGGATAACAAACAAAAAATTAATGGAGCACGAAGCACGACTGATAGTCTTAGAACATACTTTATCTTAACTACTAAGTATGTATATAGTCATTTAGGAAGAAAAAGAGGTAAAACCACGCAGAGCGTCTTGTAGAAGAAATAAGTGGTTTCTTACTCGTCTCTTTACGTTCCCTCAATGTCACCTAATCTTAGGGAATATGATGGGCTTAGGATCTGGCTCAGTCCACAGTCCACAGCTCAAACATTGCGAAATTCAGAAGTTCTGACCAAAGTACGAAGGCAGGTGCAGTTCCACACTAATTTTTGCACAATTGCAATGGTCATCACACCACGTCTTTCCTGCATGTTCTGCCCTATCTTCCCAACACATTAATCCCTGTCATTATCCCTATAGAGGTTAATCCTTAGTTGAAAAGATCATCAAAATTCAATTTAAAAAAGAAGACCATATCAATTGAGTTGAGCTGATTCAGACCATTGCATGATATGCAGAGGTCAGAGTCTACCGCCCATAGCTCTCCTAAAATATAGTAATCAGAGAAACTGGGGGAATATTTAATTTTTCTTAAATTCAAATTAAGTCATTATGACTTAAGATTAGGCAACTTTAAGTTTTGTACAACGAGTTTTTCCCCGTTTTGGCATGTGCAGAAAAATTCTTCTCAAAGAATTCTCTTAACTTGATCTTGACTCTTGAATCTTTTACCTTTTGCAACAAAGTTGAAGTCTTGAACTTGATTCTCTGCCTTCTTTAGGCCCTCTGGCATTGTCAGGGTCATCTCTTTCACTTATTTTCCAAACCTAACTACTTGATCATTCAGATGAACATGGGCTTCAAACTTCATTGTATACTTACATTTACATCCAAAACTGATAAAAGGCATTCCATTTGAGTTGTTGGCGTGACGTGAGCTCAAGATTTTGGCATGAAAAAAAGGTGTTTCTCTCCATTTCACAATGGAGTGTCCAAATGGCTAAGACTTTGATTTCAGTGGTTCCCACTTGGATATTTTGCTCAGGGCGTGGTGAAGACCTTGACAATGGACGGGGAGATGTAGTTAAGCTCTGCAAAAGATGTATACGAACGATTGCTATAGTTAATTAAATTCTCATTTTTTTCTCTGCGCCCAAACAACCCATAATTCCTGTCAATCTCAACTCTTGAAACATGATACATGTTGGTAGAGAACTGGCATATTTTCAACTGATTGCCATCTTTAGCTGGAAATACGAGACATTCAATTATTATTCCGTTCTCACTTCCAATCTGCATCTTGTTCCATTCTTATATGAATATGTAGCGTCATGTTCCAGGCGTTGGCAAGGATCCGTTTTCATTCGTGTATTTAGACTTCAAGACGTTAGTGTTGATATAGGATTACTTCATTATTCAACAATTGAAAGGATCCGCATTCTGTGGAACTTGTAGAAATATAAGCACAGAAGTGTTCAAAAATAGATTTTGACAGCGACGACAGCTCTATCGAATTTTGTAGAAACTCATTAATGCAGCGGTCACTTTGGAGCATGTACGTAGGCTATAATCTCCAACTCCTCTGCCTTCGTCAAAGCCATTTGAGTTTCATTGAGTTTAACCTCGGCTTCAACGCTTGCTTGTATGACTTAATGGTAATGGTAGGCCTGCACTAATTACGAAATAATTGTGTAAGTGTAACCAGCCCTAATGACTAATGACAAAGTGGTTTGGTGACGTGAGAAACTGGAGGTCTCCGCATGCTACAAAATAGAGGACAGATTCGATCCACGTGATATGAGCCATAAGCCATATTTGAGTCGCTTGAAACTACGCTAGGCCATAATCATTTGAAAAGGTTATTAGTTTAACCAAGGTAGGTCATACAAATATGAGAAGGTCTAAAGTCTCAAGTCTTGAACGAATTCCTAATTTCCTCTACTGACTCAGAGTTTCTCAGTTTTTGCAAGAGAGCCCAATTAAGTTTTTTCCCCAGAAGTGAATGGTTAACGGAAAGTAGGGCATCGGAAAGAAACGTTTCAGTTTGTTGTGAAGGAATGAGCGAGGCAAGAAGGGTCTGCAGAATTGTTCAAATGCTGAAGTTTTTTCTTCACTGCAAATGTAGGTTGACTTTGACTTGTTGGGAAGAAGGAGCGAGACGCCTTCTTCAAGGGTTGTTGCTGGGTACACGACGGGAGATACGTATTACAATATTTAGCTGAAATGACTTGAGTCTTGAGTGAGTGCAGGACAAGACGTTCTTGAGATGCCTGATGGTGTCAGGTAGGGAATTCCAATGGAACTCAGGTGTGTTCATGAAAAGAGAAACTGTTCCTTATGATGACGAACAATGCCTTCCGTCTTGCATCAATCTCCATCTCCATCATTTTTGCCTATCAAGTCGAGAAGCCAAGGAGTGAAAAAACGTTCGGCTGAGGTACCTCGCTCAATGGGAGTTGGTGACACATGACTTCATTGGGAACTTCCAAAATCAGAAAAACTTTCTCCTATTGTAATTCTTGCATCTTAGTAGTCTATTCTTGAATCTGTTCCTTCCAAGGAATTCCCTTGATTCCATTCGAGCCCTACATTCCAAATTGGACAAATGAATGAAACGCATAATTCCTAATTATGAGCATTTTCTGAATATGGTGATGCGTAGTATGACGTCAGGTTCATTCATAATGAAATGAGATCCGAGTTGAATACACTTTCCTACATAGTTTTACTAGAGCTGTAAACTTAGTTCATTGAGAGGGTCTACTGCCTAAATCAAACATTTTGTTTGACAATTGATAGCATTGCAAAAAAATGTCTGTATATTCGACTTCATTGTGAAATTCCAATTTCGAAACTCCGTACGAATACATTGAAATCTCTCTGTCATGCGCACAAACGAGATTTTATTTTGCAGATTTCAACTACCGTGGTATCATGGGATCTCCAGACTGTTAGGTTAGAATATCGTACTTCAGTAACGTGCAAAATAAAACCTAGAGCTAAAACCTAAAAGCTAGAGTAAAAGGGAGTTTCAAAATGAAGTGAATCTCATTCGACGACGGATGTATCAAAGACGCAGCGCAAACCATGGCCACCCATACACAGGCCACCCGCAAACCGCGCAGATGCGCCAAAGCCATGAACACACTATGTAAATGTGACCAAATAAGCTAATTGTGTCTCTTTTTTTGTGTTTTACAGATGAGGACGAGGAGGAGGAAGCGGTTGAGAAGAAGCCTGTTGTGGTGAAGGGTACGAAGGGTACAGGGACCCCGGGTACAAACAAGAGCGGAGCTCATATTCATTTGTGGCAATTCCTGAAGGAACTTCTGGCATCTCCTCAACAGAACGGAGCTTGTATCCGTTGGTTGGACCAGAGTCGTGGAGTTTTCAAGATTGAGGAGAGCGTGCGCGTGGCTCGGTTGTGGGGACTTCGTAAGAACCGACCAGCCATGAACTACGACAAGCTCTCCCGATCCATTCGACAGTACTACCGAAAAGGAATCATGCGGAAAACGGAACGGTCTCAGAGACTCGTCTACCAATTCTGTCATCCATATGGTCTCTGAGACTCCGTTCAGGAGTTGAGCCACAAATAAACCCTGTTGCTAAATTCTTTTAGCGTCACACATTCCGTCGCTGCAGTTTTATGCAGTTCTTTCTAAAAATTGTTTTAAAAAATACAAAAAAAATATAAAAAAATATGAAAAAAAATCTGTGGTACGTTGTGCAAGAGTTACTTGACAACAACACCATATGACACTAAATACATTCTCTATCACGCCTCGGAAGTGCTATGTATGTGCATATGCAACTTCTGGGGTTGTACTCTTTTCATTCCTAATTTTACGTAAAATGTGGATGAGTGTTGAGTTTTTATCCTCACTCAAACCATTGTTATGCAAATATTTAGTACGTGTACTTGAGTTTTAATGCTTAACAAACTACTTTGTAAAAATATGTAACTATAGTTATGTAAGAATGCTGGGTAATCGTTCTAACGAAATGTCACTAGTGTCTAACTCACTGTATTGTAACGTTAGGAACATCAGTTACATACAGTCATAATAACTTTGTTTTAGAAGTTTGAGTTCAGAACACAGTTTAGTGTCATGCACAAAAATTGATTTGTATTTTAATTTTAATTTTCAATGGTCCAACCTCCAGAGCTGGCACATTCTATGTGGAAACGAGGAGAGACAATTCGTGTAATGAGCGATGTATATTATGCATTGCTCAGGAATTTGTTCTCGACTCTCTTAGAATATTCTGTGTATATCCATATTTTAATGGATAAGAGCTTCTATTTTTAGAAAAATAAATATGGGACAGAAAATGGCATGTTGTATAGTTCAAATATCTCCGAGTTAGGAAATGCTTTGAATTGCAAATATTATACTAGAAGTACAGCAATGCTCACTTTGCGAAGGTTTATTTTATTGCAAGCTTTGTCTGGTGCGGGGTTTCATTGTAATATTATCACACGTACTACTAGAGATTGATTGATCAGGATGACGGTATTTACTGCTACTTGTACTTGAAATATCTGGCCTTCTTTGGCTTGGCTTCAGAATAAACAGTCTTAATTAACAAATTGTCCCTATTTCAGAAAAAAAATATTTTAATGTACAAACTTATCCGCTGTACGAATACATGATACATTATTCATACATTTATTCGCTATTTCATTCCCTGAATAAAATTGTTTATGCGTAAACTTTATTTTGACTTCGTTTATCCGTTTTGAGCGTTCTTTGGTATTTATTCATTTAAAAATCCTACACAATGAATCTAAACCTAGAATTCTTCTCCTTCAGCTATTCACTCATCATGAAACAAATAAATAGGAGGAACGAATTAGGAGGAAATAGGAGGAACAGCGTACTTCAATTGGATTCGCATTTGTATTCAATGTATGTATGTACGTTGAACTATCGATGCTGCGCAATTGTTCTACATATTACTCGTACGACGAATGGAACTGTAAATTAGTGAACAGTAGAAAGAGCAGCTCAGTCAATAGCTTGACCCAATTGGTTTAACTAATTGCGGAACACGATGGCCGTCAACTTTCGACTCCAGTTGTCATTTAAAAGCATTTGTGAAGGCGGAAAATCACTTAACAAAACAAAGGTGCTATTTTCGATCCAAGATGAAACTCTGCTTTCAGGAACTAGTCCAAACAAAACGTTGAACCTCTCACAGAATTCCGAATAATGGCTAAGGTCTAGGTCGAGTTAGTCGTAGAACCGTGAACCAGAAGGAGAGCTGCAACATTGCACTGGTATTTAAGTTCAATCAGGTAAAACTGCACGATTCTTATCGATCGATAGCAAAAAATTATCAGAAATATTTGTAAAGGGAACGAAAATGTTCAATGACGCCGGGGAATATCTATATATTCCCCGATATTGACTTCATTTGGAATGCTTAGGTTTGCCCTTCTCCAGTCAGTCGTCGAACAAAGCCTCCATAAGAAACTTCAGAAATCTGGGATAGAAACGCATTTCACATCTCAAAGTCTACTGAATCTACCGAATCATACACGACACGACTTGGAAGAAGAAACAAGTTGAGGTTGAGATTATTCGTAAAGCCACCAGAAGAGCAAGATGCGAATGTTATTGTACTTAGGACCACCGCCTGCCGTTCTACCACTTTTTCCAGCAACTAATTCTGTGAAACCGAGAAGATGATTT
>JAQFYU010000539.1:0-20992 GCA_034694905.1 Ceratophysella granulata | reverse complement strand
CTAGGTGCCGACATATGGTCCAGTATGCCCTTTCTGGTATCCTTTTGGTCGCAAGCTGCCGTCAGGCAGGTTTTTTTAACTTGAACTTGTAATATCGTAGTTTTTTAGCCAGCGATGGAATATTAATGGGATTTAGAATAATAAAATGTATAAAGCAACAACTTTTGTATCCTGATTTTTGGGTTGAAAGAATTTTTCTATATTATTAATAATTGACTGTATAACAATTAACAATACTTGCTTCGTTACTATGTCTTTTAACAACGTCACGTCTGATGAAACCTAAAATTTGACCACTCGTGTTTATATAACAAGATCAGTAGAAAGTTGAATGACGTTGAATCACAAAAACTTTCATTTTTTACTTTCTAATTTGATCAATATAAAACATCCCCCTCTCTTGATTACCATTTCTCACCCTCACACCCTGTATTATCTGCTAACCGAGATGAGAGTTGGTGGGAACCTGAGTTTGGAATTTGAAACTCGGAGATGTGTAAACCCAACCTCAAAGATCCCAGTCGCAGTTCCTATTTTATGATGAGTTCTTTGGAAGTAGAGCGTGTGTGTGTGATAAGTGAAAATACGTTCTCTGGAGCCTTGGCTTGATGAATGAGGATAATCGGATTGAGGGTTTTTTGGTGGCTAGACCAAATGAATCCGAGTTCCATCCCAGTACGGGATAAAAGGTGTGTGGGTTGTGGGTCTCTTCTTGAGATGAGCTTCCATTCAACTTTCTCTGCTTTCTTTTATGACAAGGAGACGATGGTGAGATGACAGTCATCATCGTCTCATACGCTGAGGTTTTAAGCCGGATGGGATCTGGCGCACCGTGTTCAACCCCCTTCCAAATAATTGGAATATTTCAAATATTTTGAAGTATATGCAAATGCATTTTTAATGGCCTAATACTTTGTACACCGTTAAAATTGTAGACGCTTAATTTGGCGCTAAATAGTCATACTGCTCTCCGACACGTTTTGGCGTTATTTATTCAGGTTAAGACACAAAACGTGTATTTTTGAAACAAAACGCGTGTTTTTGACGTTATTTATTCAGATTATGGCACCAAACGCGTATTTTTTTTACACAAAAGGCGTTTTCTTGATGTTATGCTATTTTTCGCGCTGTTTATTCAGATCATGACATTATTGACTCTATGAGTGTATTTTTTTGCACTAAAGGCGTCTTGATGGCGCTAAATGTATCTCTATAGCGCTAATAACAAATTTATGGCGCTAAATGCATCTCTGTAGCGCTAAATGTTAATTTATGGCGCTAAATGAGCCTTTATGGCGCTAAATACGTCCTTTTGACATTAAATGCGTCTTTATGACACTTAATGCGTCTTTATAGCGCTAAATGCGTCCTTATGGTGCTAGTAATTCAGATTATAGTACTAAAGGCCGAAGGCGTACTTTGGGCGCCAAATGCGTATTTCTGTGGCTTGTGTCTTTTTGGCGCTGTTTTTTTTAGATTATGGCAATAAAAGTGTCTTTTATCATTATATTTACACAGATGGTGGCGCTTAAAGGCATCTATTTATCGCCATAAATTCAGATTATGGAGTTGAACACGTCTTTTTCGCGCTAATTAGAGTCCACGTTTTGACACTAATATATTCATTTTATATCGCGAGATCAACATCAACTTGTGTCATCTAATTTAATTCTGCACATTACTGATTTGTATAATTTCATTAGAACATGTAACTGTCGGTTTGGCCAACTGCCAACGCTCAATTCACACATTATGAATGTATTTATTTCTTTTTGATAATTTTAAAGCCCTCGTAACTTGACCTAGTGATTCTAGAATTTTTAGCGCTCAGTAAGATCACTTCCGGTTTAGTGTAAATTTCCGGATGAAGACGGGCCTATTTTTAGTTTTGAAACCAAATTGAGGAACGTTTATCGCCTCTACACTCTGGCTAAGCTAAATTGTGGTTGATTGTGTAGAGTAGTGTGAATTTGTCCAGTGTCCTCACTGGATATTGATCCTGAAGTCGCCCGGTGTATGATCCGTAGTGAGCCGTTCAATATGAGAGAGGAGGATAAGAGGATAACTTATTTTTTCCCCCTTCATTTTTGAGCTGGGGACTTGGGCCAGACTGGATTTTTTGGGTGTTGAGAGAAAATAGGGAATTTTCCTCACTTCCCGGATTCCCGCTCGGATGAGAGAACAATAAATTAAATGAGGAAAGTATTATATTATTATTATAGGCTTTAAAAGAAAGAAAGACTTGAAGCTCAACTGACGCTACTGGGACTTGCATACGAACTTCCTACCTCACAACGGGCTTATGCAACTTCAGTATCGGTCTGTCTTCCTGTATCCAGTTTTTTTGAATTTCAGCACATCAAAATAACTTTTTAAAAATAATTAGTTTATAGAATATTCTTCAATCTTTCATTTTAAAAAATCGTTAATGTTTAGTTAGTCTTTACTAGTTATTCAAACAGGCTATTTTCTCATTTTTTAGTACGTAGATTTCGAAACGTTTAAAAATACACATTACATCTTAAGGGTTGAAAAGTCCTAGCAACAGAGTAGCAATATAACGGGAATTTAAGGAATAGTAATTCCGGTTGTCCATGTAAATATAAATATAGTGTTAAATTTCAAGTTCATTTATACAATTTTGGTTTTAAAAAAATCAAAATTATATTTTGCAGTCCATCCATGGATGTCAAAAATCGAAAATTTTCAAAAACTCCATATATCACCCGATTTATTTTGGAATTAAAATTCAAATTTATTTATTCAAAGTTTGGAATGGTTACAATTATCGCTCATGGAATTATGTGTAGTTGATCTTACGAGGAGCGCCAACTAATTTTTATGAATAAAGATTGTAATTACACTTTTTTGTTGGAAATTCACTGTCCGTCCGTCGTGGCTTTAAAATTTTAAATAGTATGCGTGATTTAGAATTTAGTAAGATCATTCTGAAATAGTAATAATCCGTTTAAATCCTAACTAAATCCTAATTTATATTTGAAATTTTGAAATATATTTTTGCTGAAATAGTGGTATGAGCTGCCGATGTCAGACAATTTTTTTCCACTCTTTTTTAGGTTAGGGTAAAAGAAGGGTTGAGGTTTCCGTTTCCATTCCTTTTATTTTGCTTAACTGGGACTGGGAGTCAGTGGTAATGTATGAGGCTGGGTGCGTATATAGGCTAAGAGGAGCTAGAGTCTCAACCTCCCTGATTTGCATTGGGTGCGATGGATTCGAGGGCAAAAGCCGTTCCGAGAGATGAAATATGTGGGACCATTATGAAAGGAACATGTAAAAGTTAGTAGTTGGGAATTTCTTACTTCTCTTTCCCTATCCACTTCTTTTTTTTCACTCGGCCCGAAGAGAGAGAGCAGAAAGAGAAAAAAAATGAACAAATTTTATTCTTAGAGTAAATATGGCGTTGAGCCCAGGCCATATTTGCATAAATATGTCTTTTCAGCATCCATCAAAGTGATGAAATGGTCCTAACTCCTAAATTTGCATTTCCCTGGTCCCTGACTCTCACTTTTTTCTATTTTTTTTAGTTTTACTTTCTCCCCCTTTTCCTTATTCAATGAGAAGAAAAAGAACCATTTTTTATATTTGCTTCACCGACTTTACGATCCGCTCATAATTTTCTCTTCGACAATTGAAATTTTAGGAGAGAAAGAGAGAGAAAAAAAGAATATTTTGAATTTTGGGTATGAAGTAGGTTTGAGGGTGCCTTGTGCCAGGATGGCTCAAGCGGAACAACAAATCTCAATTGGGAGTACTTGAAGGAGTTATGGGCTCGGTTTTTGTGAGCCTCTGTCCTTGTACGGACAAATCATATTTTTTTATGATTATTTCTTCCTCGACTTCGTGTCAGGAAATGTTGGATGACAGCTTTCTGGAACTTGGGACGAGAGAAAACAGCTCGACCGTTTTCAAACTTGGTTAACCTTTCCTGAAGTTTGGATTTTTTTTGTAAACATTTTGTAAAAATTATGATGCCGATGTGCCAAACAAAAATTCGTTTGAATGTGTCAATTGAAAATAAGTAATTAAATAAATATAGATACTGTCTGTGTTGGATGAATGTATGGAAACTGCACTGTCGCAGAAAATTGGGAAAAAGTATTCAAAACGGTCTCAAAATATTCCATCGATTATTGTTTGTCTACCTATATGTCGGCTGTCTTAAAACCTGGAAAATCAAAACAACTACATTTTAATTAATGAAATTTTGAGCCTACTACTACTACTCAGAATTGCATTATCCTCGGAAATAAATCGCGTAGTTACTCTAAAAATTTCTTAAAAAATTGCGAAACCTTTCTACAAGAATTTTAGGGAAAAGTGTTCATAAGAAAATTGTTACTCAATTTTTTGCAACAATGCAATTTACATTTACATAATAGCATATAGCATTGTAATCAGAATATAATTTTGTTCAATATAGTACCGTATATATGTATTTTATCCTGGTAGAGTACATTTTTACCCGCCATAATAAGACATTTTTACACTCTATAATACATGTTTACGCGCTAAAATACGCTCTGTTCCTGATACAATACATTTTTACCGGCCACAATAAAACATTTTTACACGCTATAAAACATTTTTACGTGCAAAAATACACTCTGTTCCCGCTATAATACATTTTTACCCGTTATAATACATTTTACCCGCCATAGTACATTTTTACACACCATAAAGTATTTCTACGCACAATAATATATTTTTACACGCTATAATAAATTTTTACCCGCCATAATAAATTTTTACACACTATAAACATTTTTACATGCTATATTACATTTTTACGCGCTAAAATACACTCTGTTCCCGCTATAATATATTTTTACCCGCCATAATAAAACATTTTAAAAGCTATAAAGCATTTCTGCACGCTATAATACATTTTACGCGCTAGAATACACTCTGTTTCCGCTATAATACATTTTTACACGCTATAATACATTCTACCTGCCATAATACATCTTTACACAATATAATCATTTTTACACGCTATAATACATTTTACGCGCTAAAATACACTTTGTTTCCCGCTATAATACATTTTTACACGCTATAATACATTTGACCTGCCATAATACATCTTTACACACTATAATCATTTTTACACGCTATAATACATTTTTACGCACAAAAATACACTCTGTTCCCGCTATAATGCATTTTTACTTGTATCATATGTCTGCCAAAAAAATGTTTTTACCCGCAATTCCAAAGTTACTTTTGACGCCATAATCCTTTACTTTACCCCCTAAATACGTGTTTTCACCACAAGAACGCTTAAACCGTTGCAATCTGATTAAACATTCTGTCAAAAGCATAATCCCACCGTTTAACCTTAAAACCGAGCTAAAGGCAAGGCAAGACTTTCACCCTAGCCTCAGAGCAGAAATTGAAATGGAAGAACCTTAATCCATCAAGTTTTGTGAGGATAACGCATTTTGTTCCACAAACAACGCCTCCAGCCTTTAGCTTTCACTCGCTTTCACTTCCCACTCCTCTCCTACTTACTGTCCCTGTCGCCTCAGCCACATTCTAACTTGTCCCGGTTCATCTTCCAGCCTCTCAACTTCCTTTAAACCCAGTTGTGTATTCCTCACAATCCCAAGATTAGAAATAAACTGAGAAAAAGAGATTCGGAGGCTCTGTGGAGACAGGAACTGTGGTGAAAGTGCGGATTTCCGATTTCCTCAAACTTTTCTTAACTAGCTTTTGGGTTTGGAAAAAGGTTAGACTTGTAGGTTTGTCGGATTTGTGACCTAATATGTAATAACTTTAAAAGTAGGGTGAGGCTTTGATCTTAGTTTTATGCATTTTGCATCGTTGCATGTTGACCAACGCTTGTATGTCGGCGAACCAAGGTCTACTGACTCCAATTACCGATTTTTATTTGCATGTTTTAGCATATTTCAAGTATTTGTTTGCATATTGTGCATATTTTGAGGTTCTCGGTTTTTAAATGCATATTTTGAAGGTTTTCGGTCAAAAAATGGTACAAATTCACAATATTTTACGCAAAAATGCTTATTGAAATAAGTATTTCACTGTATATTTTTCCATACGACATATTTTACTGCACAAAAAGGCAAAAAGACTACATATTTTATTGTATGCTTTTTGCATACAATATATTTCAGATTATTTTGGCCTTTTTTATTTGCATGGCTTATCTTTACTGATATTTTTTATGTACGACATGTTTTTGTTTTTGGCAAACGACATATTTTGCTGCATAAAACGGCAAAAATACTGCATATTTTACAGCATATTTTGGCTTTTTATTTGCATTAAAACTTAACCCTAGTAATAATCATCGCTAAATTCAAAAAAGTTAACGAAAATTTTGCATTTTATAAAGTTTTTAATATTTAATGCAGAAATATATAAATGATTTAATTTGATCTGGTTAAGCGATGTTCATGCGGCTAAATTAAATTAAATGCCCAAATTAGGTGCAAAATTCAATTTTGACTTAATTGCAGAAACGCCGCATTGTTGAACCATAAATCATGAAACATTAAAAATTGGGAAATAAAATTAAGGTGCGTTGCAGCATTTGTGTCCGAACAATTCAACTATGCTATCAATTTTTTTAAACCTTAAAACCTACCCTTCAGAATTCCGGGTTCGAAGTCAACAGGAAGAAGACTCGGGAGTTGTCCTAATAATCATAAAAAGTTGAAATCATAAAATTTTATGATTTGAGTATGAAGAACACACTTGTCCTCTCCCAAACTCCCTCCCGCTTCCAGAACATGATCATCATAATTTCTTCCCAAAGAGAAGGAAGCTCGTAATTCTATTCTCTGAGTCGTAAATGGGAACCGCAGAGGATTCAATTGGACACAGATAGACACAGTCAGTCAACTCACATTAGAGACAGACATACGGACGGACTTGGAGACGCTCACTGCCATCCGCCACTGCCAAAAGAACAATTCATCCACGCACCGCTCCATCTTTATGACCTTCCTCGCCCGAGATGTATCTGGATATGCAGACATTATGAATCCAGTTCGGTTTACAACTTAATTCATCGCCTCACTCACTCTCTGTTCATTCACGCAAAACGAATTGGAGGGAGTTGGTCGGTCGTTAGTGACATTATGACCAAAGATGGTTTATGGATGCTGAACAAATTGGGATTTGCATCTTGTGTAAATTTTTGGTAGTAGCGGATTGGCTTTTCTGGTATTTTGAGAAAAACGCGAAAAAATTGGAACAGATTTATAAGATTTTGAATTACATTATGCATTGAGGTGAGTAAAAATGGTCAATTTTAGAATCTTGATGCCATATTTTGAGCGAGTTTGACCATTTCTTTGGAGAAGATTGAAATTTTACTAAATACTGACCAGTATTGCTTAAATTTTTAATGTTTCAAAATTTTGCAGTCGAAATTTGAAAAAAAACATCGAATTATGTCTTAGCCGTCAATTTAGAAATGTCATTTTAAGGATTTCGACTTGTTGCAATACTTTGAGTGAATTTGACCATGCTTTTTTGAATATTTTTTGAAATTTTAACAAAATACTTTCTTAATGCTATTATAGAATAATTCAACCATTAGAAATAAATTATTTATTTCTAATGGTTGAAAATTCTGAACAGTTGAAATTATAGTTCAAAATTTATAAAAACATCAAATTATGTCGTAAAAGTCATTTCAAGGATTTTGACATAGCTTGGGTGAATTTGATGATTTAAAAAAAGGGTGGGCTAAATAATGTTCAATATTGATTGGAATTTCTAATTTTTCATAACATAGTCGAGATTTTGCGCAAGTTAAAAAAAAATCGAATTATTTCATAAGGGTCAATTAGAAAGGTCAATTTAAATTTAAGGATCATGACTTGATGCTACATTTTGAGTAAATTTGAGCATGACATTTGCTAAATACTGACCATAAGCTGCTTTCACTTCAAATGTTTCAAAATTTAGCAGGCTAATTTATCTTAAACCCAATTAAATTTGAAGTGTCAATTTAAGAACCTTGATTCCATATTTTGGTTTTTGACCACGTTTGTTGAAAAAAGACCTGAGTTAATAATTATTTTCCAATATATTGCTAATACATACTCTTAACCTTTTACAGTTGAGCAAGATATTACAACTGGAATTTAAATTTGCCGAACTAGATTTTATAATTTAATTTAATATTATCGTTCGGATTATTAATTCAACACCAAAATCAGATCTTCAAACGCCCAATTTAAAAAAACGTTCCAACTAATAGTATACAAAATGATATACTTAAACGAGCAACTTTCCCCAGCTTTCACCATAACTGAAACCACCCGGCCACTTCTCCTCTGTATGCACTTATGTTTTGAAAACAATGCATCAAAGCAGTACGAAGAAATTGTGGAACGAAGCGATGGGATGAGTGAAGAGCAGCCGAGTGAGTGAGTCAGTCAGTCACCATTAATAAAGCTGACGGGCTGGGGTGATAAACGGAATGTGTAAAACTAGTTGACGTCCACATTTACATAAATGCTTACACGCGTCCGCATGTGGAATGGAAATAGGCCTAAATGCTCTCTCCAAACAAAAGTCACAAAGTGGTTTTCAATTTCGGATGGGCTCACCATTACGGAATATCAGCCTTTTGTCCTTAGTGCTTTCATCATGCACGAATTGAGGTGACAGATTATTAATATTTGTAAAACACAGATCTGATTTAGGAGAAGATAGTACGGGCAGTCGATAATTAATTTAGTTAATGTGTTAAAATATGACGAATTGCATCTGTATTCACGGCGCGCCCCTTCTAAATCCGCAACTTCAAAGACCCCAACCTTAAATACAAGAACCTAAATACCGCAATAATAATAATAATCTACATTAAATACTGCAATCGAAAAACCGCAAACTAAAAACCGCAACCACAATTTAAACACTGCAACATTAAATTAAATATAAAAACCTAAATTAAATTAAATTAAAAAATCCAAAATTAGGTATATACCGCAAAATTTAATACAACAAATTAAATACCATAAAATTAAGTACCGTACATCAAAAAACCACAAAATTAAAAACCGCAAATTAAAAACCAAGAAATTTAATACCACAACCTAAATACCACAACTTAAAAACCTCCGAAATAAATTTGCATTATAAAACCTGCCTGACGGCACCTTGCGACCAAAAGGATGTACAGGGTGGCACATAATGATTGTCGCCCTTTACATTTCATATAATACGATATCGTTCCCGGTCATGTGATACACCAAATTGAAGATAATTTCCATTGCGGATCTCATGGCTTAAAAACATTTAGCAATCGCTGGCGAGCGACCGCTGCACAGCGCTAGATAGAAAAACGAAAATCTCACTAAGCCTCAAGCCTGAAAAACTCCATTTTCCCCCCGAGTGCAAGGCAAAGCTGCACTAAAGTCGGAATCACATAAATAAAAACTCTAAATTTTGAATCTAAGTAAAGTTTAACTTACTGGCCACAAAAATGACCGGGTTATTGGGTGACAGTGAGAAGAACCGGGTTGTTGACAGAATCCGTGCTCTGGCATACCGTGACGCCAGAGATTCTGGTGGCGTGCTTATAACGCAAAACTGTGTTGCCATTAATTTAAAGAATCATTAAGATTGAATCTTTATCATTGCCTAATAAACGTTTTAGATGAAATAAAAACAGATACTGAGATATTTGACAGTTTGCTGCGCGATCACATGCTTCACGTTCACGTATTTCGAGCAGGTGGAGGTCATACCGATTACGGAGTTGGTAAAAACGTTTTTTTTCTCTATCTGGCGCTGTGCAGCGGTCGCTCGCGAGCGATTGCTAAATATTTTTCCACCATGAGATCTGCAATGAAATTGTCTTCAATTTGGTGTATCACATGACCGGGAACGATATCGTATTATATGAAATGCAAAGGGCGACAATCATTATGTGCCACCCTGTAGACGACGCACATGACGACGCAATAGACGAGGAACCGGACGTGCTAGACGACGTGCTAAAGGACGCGCTAGAAATAGACGTAAACGTTTCCTATTGGACATACTCTTGAATTAATGATATCAAACGTATATACCAAATGAACTGATGAAGCAGATGTTAATTTGACAAACTAGATGAAAACTTGTGAACCATTTTATATAGGCTGTATATCAATCCGAATTACAAATGTGTATTTCGTTTATAAACCCAATCACGCTCGTTAATAATCCAAGCGAGGTCCCTTTTTTAAAACCTATTACCGCTTTGATATTGTTGTCAAAGAAGAAGCGAGGTTTGTATGCAAAGCCGATATATCTGATATTCGTCATTATATTGCTTCTTTTGCTACTATATAAACCGGTTTTAAATATTTGGAAACTTCGTTGACGCTTCTGCGAGGACGTTTTAAAAATAGTTCGCACGTTTTTAACGCGTTTTACATATAAATGCTCTGCTCCTTAACTAAAGCCGTTAAACTTCCGTTGATACCAGTTTATATACGGCTGATGCGCTGTGCTTCCGCCAAACTGCGGACAGACAGACGGACCATCCCATAAGACCTTTTGGTCTAAAAACCGCGACATAAAATCATCGCAAAAACCAATCATAACATTAAAAATCTCAACGATAGAAATCGCAAAAAAATCACAACAAAAAATTCCCCATCATACATCATATAGAATCTCGAAAACGAGAACTTGCTCAAAATTATAGATAGAGAAATGCAATCAACTTAAATACGGTTTTTATGTTGCGGATTTTAATGCTACGGTTTTTAATGCTGCTGGTTTGTTGTCAAGGAACCTTGGTTACGGGGTTAGATTTTATGTCCTTCGGTATTCACATTGAGGGTCCGGTCGGTTTCATCTTCACAACGACCAAGTGGATTCCGGAACTTTAAAATCCGTATTATTCAAAATATATTTTAATAAAATTACATGTGTGTCGGGATTCAAATTTTTTGACAAAAATTACCAAACATTTGGTTTTAACACTTCTCAGGTTTACGGGGTACCATTTCTTTTCTACAAAAAACAATGTAGGTTCAACTGCCGATAAGTGATTTTATATTTTCCCAAGCAAACTCGACATTAAAAAGATTTTGTAGTGGAGTTTGTAAAAAAATGGTACAGGAGCATGAAGCATATAGGTTGAGAGCAATGAGTGGAAATGACGAATTTTCCAATTGAACTTTCCATTCTTTCTCCGTGGAGCAGACAGTACTTAGGCGAGCTTTAGAGAAGTGGAGACGGGTGAAAGGGGAAAAACAAGTTGTCATTCTACTTTCCACACAATCCATCACATTTCTCATATTCAATCTTCCATTCCCACTTGTTCAGAGGATCTAATGTAAATGGGTACAGAGGGAAATGCGGCTCCATTCTTCTGCATCTCATCTCATCACATCAACTACCCAATAGCTGAATAGGCTGCATCTCACTCAAGCAACCGTGTAATCCTTTCTATCCATGTACTTATATGCCATTCCAAATATTTGTAACGAACTTTACCTTCAACGAGCTTTAGAATTCTGACGCGTATACTAGAATTCCACAATATTGGTGTTTAAAATTTTCTTAAATTAAATTAAGATATGCAGATTTCCGTTTTTGCATTTTAAATTGAGATCAGAAATCAATTGTCAACCAAAAATTCTGAAGTAAAAACGGTAATTCCTGTCTGCCATAAATAAATTTGGCTATTTTGAAAATTTTGTACGTTTGATGTTGGATATTGTTTTGGATTAAAAGCAAAGCAATTATTTTATTCGTATGCAACACAGGAAACGATAAATAAATTAGAGGCATCCGCACTTTGCACGGACAGACAGGTTAGGCGTGTTCCAGTGAAGGGCCATAGTCATATCATAATGTATTGAGAATTGAGACGGAGGCATGTGTCTGTGCCTCTGCTACAGTCGGTTCCACTCAAAGGGGAATCTAATTCAACTAATGTACTGAAAACGGTTTCAAATACAAACCGATTTGTTAGTGTCCGCTTCCTGTCTCCCGTCGGAGAAATGGGAGCTATGACTTGCACTTTGCATAGTGAATAAACACACTGCTTACTTTCATCAAATGCAGTTTAATTTAATAATATTGATTGATAATTTTATAACACTACAATTCCAATGCAGTCCAAAGAAGAGATGGAACTCATGCGTAATTGAAACTACTATATTCTTATAAATATATTCTGAAAATACCAATTGGCATTGAAATCAAATATTTATTTCCATTTTCATCAAAATTTTCTATTTTGTAATTCCAGCGGTAAATGCAGGATTCTACGTCAAGTGAATTGGGCGATGTACATTTGAGCGGAATCATTTGGCGCTTCTGCTGAGCACCGTCATTTGCGCTCCGACCTGTTTGGGCGAATTCTGTATAAAAGTATCGTCTTTTATGTCTGCGATGGGCCCACTTGAGGCCTCAGCAGTGATTAACACCTTCCTCCTGAACATACATTGTCTTTTAGGCGCAGTCTATTGACCGTTTTCGAATTCAATTTGTGCGCCGTTATTGGGGCGCGTTTCTAATTGGGTCCTATTATTTGGGTACTGTCAATGTAAATCCGACGCCGTTATTAGTGTATATATGTCTTGTCGAAATTTGTCAATGTCAATGGTGAGCTATTGTTTCGGCGTATGTCTGTCTGGGCGCTGCAAACGTCAATTTGGCGCCGTTATTTCTTCGTCTATCCGCCTGGGCGCTGTCAACGCCTATTGTGTACCGTTATTTTGGCGCATGGCTGTCTGGGCGCTGTGTACGTTTATTGGGCGCCGTTATTTTGGCACATGTCAGTCAGGGCGCTGTTATTTCGGCGTATGCATAGTTGGGAGATGTCAACGCCAATTTTTTCGAAGGTCCAATTGGATGTCATTATTTGGTTACTTTAAACGTAAATTCGGCGCAGTTATTTATTCGTATACCTTTAGTCGGGCGTTACAAGCGTCCTTCGGGTGTCGTTATTTCGGCGTATGTTTAGTTGGGCGCTGCAAACGTCAATTTTTCCGCATGTGTATTTGGGCACTGTCATGTCAAAGTCAATAGATCGCCTTAATTTAGCATTTGTCGATTTGGGCCCTGTCCACGCCAATATTTTGCTGCTATTTTGATTTTGGTAGCAAGTCCATTTGGGCATTGTCAACGTGTGTTGGGGCGATATCTCTGATTGGCCGCAGGCGGTTTTTATATGAAAGATATCATATACATTCAACATTGTAAATTTTGAGCAAAACAATTTTAAGATGAGTTACTGCGTAGTTAAAGGCTTGACCTCGTTGGATGCAAGCACGGGCCACATAAATCCCACGCTCAAAATTGCTGTTTTTATGTAGGTTAGGTTAGATTGCGATTTAACTCACTCGGCTAAAAAAACCAGAATCTACCAAATCTGCTGCAAACAAACAAGCTGAGATTGCATTTTCAAACCCATTCGATCAGGAAGAAGGAGCGAGCAGGAGACTGGAATGTTCATCATGTCCAATGGCATGTAGACTGTGTTTCTGATTTGTCGCTTGGTGATGGATGGATGACACGAAGATTAATTGGATTGTGATCCTCGAGGGATATTTGTTGGTGTGGGATGAGATAGGGGATTGATGCGGTTGTCCCTTCCCATCTCGTCAGTCTTCAGTGGCATGATGAAATGGAATTGGTCCACATGCCCAAGACACAAACTAACTGGAAATACACACGTCTTTCACCATCTAGTTCCCAGCTGCTCTTTTCTAGCATTTCTCTGTTTCCTTTCTCATTTAGGTCAAACGGGTCTTATGGTCATGGGGCAATTTCGTTCCTGACTCAACAATTCTCACTATTTCAAATAGCCCGAAAACCCAGGCGATCTGCTGTACCTGAGCTGCTGAAGGCACCTTTTCACTTGCTTTCTCTCTGGAGGCAATCATGTCATTTCATGGACTTTCACCTTTGCGAAATCGGGTTTCTACTGCTTAAACCCATCCAAGACAACGTCACAGAACGATGCAATAATTACAAGTAGCAGTGAATCATCGAAACACAGTTTTCCCAAAATTTAGGCTCATAACGAAGGTTAGGTTTTTATGTAAATCAAAATAGCCAAAATATGCAGCAAAATATGTAGTCTTTTTGCCGTTTTATGCAGTATAGTAAAATAAGTCGCATGCACAAAATATGTCGTATGCAAAAAATATGTGCCTTAAAGTATACAGTTATTTTACCGCTTTATGAAGCAAAATATGTCGTATATAAAAAAATGTGCAGTAAAATATTTGTTTCATTGATTCTCGAGTAAAATAGTGAATTTATATAAAACCGAAAACCTCGAAATATGCACAATATTCAAAAAATCTTGAAATATGCTAAAATATGCAAATAAAACTTGACAAATTGGAGTCAGTGAACCTTAGTTCGTCGACATATAAGCGTTCATTAACATTATTGCGTGCAAAAAAAGAAAAACATGCAATTTCAAATAACACAACAAATTAAATGATTTCTCGTCTATTTGATTTAATTATTTGCGTATAATTTAATATTTACCAATGCTAAATTGCACTTTAGGAAAATGAGCGACGCAGATGTTTTGCCCATTTTAAATGCATTTGTAAATTATGGACAGTCATTTTGTTAACGCCGCTCTTAATTAATGAAATCGATTTTGTAATAGCAAAAAGAATCGTCAACCAACCACGAATTTGGCTTAGTGCTTGACATCAATCGCCAGTGCGGATTCGTACGTTATAAGATATGTTACTGACATTCACCCTGTACATGCATGTAGGGAGATGTATCGTGTGTCTCTGGATGTCAACAAATTATGGGTTCCCATTTGGGAGGTTCGATGAAGCCCGAAGGCCGATGAAATGGGGAATAAAAAAAGGAATGTTGGCAAAGAAGGTGGTCAGTGAAGTCAGAGTTGATTTGGAGTCCTGGAGTCTGATTCCCGTCAGGCTCACACATTAATAACATTACATTTCATCCTTATGCTTGCGGAACCGCTTGACAGCCTTCCGCTTCACTAATCACTCCTCGTCCACTCCACTGCCTTCTTTATGAGCCAACGTCAAGGAACCAATCCGAGCCTTCCAGGAACAACACACTTCTATTCACCACTTCACCCGCCAACAACTTATCATGACTCATCTCCAAGTCCTTCACAGTCACTCACTTCACAAGGATATCATACAAGTCTACCGACAATTCAAAGAAATTGATTCGCCATCGGCATTCACTAAACCAAGCTGTCAAACGATAAACAGTAAACACCCATTCAGAAATTTTTACAAACCTGTAGCAATTCCGTAAACCTTTAAAAACTGAATTTTTTAAATTAAACTGTTCGAGATCGGCCTTTGTAAAAAAAGAACTAATTAAAGCAGTACTGAACAAACACCTTAATTCTGTTTTAGACGTGAAGAAAACGTTCATCGTCAACGTCCTTGATGGAAGCACGTTCGGGTTAGCGCTGTGTGTGTGTGGCGAAAACTCGTGATGAATATTGAAAATTCGAGGCAAACATACGCTGTATGGGGCGAAAACTCGTGGTAAACATCGAAAATTCGAAAAAAAAAAAAAACATTCACTGTGTAACGAATACTCTCCGTAAACATCGAAAAACCTATACGCTGTGTGGCGAAAACTCTCAGTAAACATCAAAAATTCTTGGCAAACATGCAGATTGCATGTTTCGAAAATTCGCAGCAAACATCGAAAATTCGATGCTAACATATCCTTAGTGTGTGGCGAAAACTCGCAGTAAACATAGAAAATTCGTGGCAAATATGTACGTTGTATATGGCAAAAAATCGAGGTAGACATTCAAACTTCGCGGCAAATATATCCTTTGTATGTGGCAAAAAATCGCAGTAACCATCGAAAAAGCGGAAGATCGTGGTAAACACCCAAAAATACCGTAGACGTTCTCCCAATAAAGTTCAAATGCCATGTGGCAAACAATGTTTTCATAAGTAACATAATCACGATTTAAATCCAGTTTCGTGAATAAAATTGAACGTAACAATTATTGCTCTCAATTGACGGAGACCCACACACATTCCAAATGCTGCAGAGTAAGAACTCGGCTGTCTTTGTGAGGTGTGTGTGTGGTTTGAGGTTGACTAATACACGGGTCGGTTCCATAAGAAACTGCCATAATTTTTATCAGATTCGAGAGTGGAAACAGATTTGCGGACGTTGACTTATTATTCCTCTTTCGCAAGTTTGGACTTCCAAACTCCGCTCAGAGATTTGGTCCTCGTGCATTACATTTCATTTCTCTAATAGTAATATGTTCCCCTTCTCCGATTTGTCTTGATGATGATGAGGGTGGTTGGGCTCCGTTTCCCCATTTTATCAGGCTTTCCACTCAAAATCTCCCAGTTTTGGGGATGCAGTACTGCTCAGAGCCAGTTAGAAGAATATAGTTTCTCTAATAAGAAGTATTGCATTACAATCACGTCAGTTACACGTGGCACTTTGGGTGAGTGTTACCTACGTTGAATATGATTATATTGCGGTGAAAGTTAGCGGTGTGCGTTACCTACGTTCAACTTTCAATACAACTGTTTTTGCGGTGAAAGTTAGCGGTGAGCCTTACCTATGTTGAATCTAATTATTTTGCGGTGAAAGTTAGCGATGAGCGTTATCTAAGTTCAACATAATTATTTTGAGGTGAAAGTTAGCGGTGAAAGATAGTTACAGTCAAAGCCATGTACTTAGCGCTTAATGTTAGACACGGTAAACTAAAATATTTCGCAGTGAGCGCTAGCTACGCTCAACTAAGCTATTTTGCGGTGAAAGCTAGCGGAGAACGTCAATTTCGGTCAATTGAGTGATTTTGCGGTGAAAATTGGCGGTGAGCGTTGATTACGCTCAAATAATACTATTTCGTGTGGAAGTTTAGCTACTACGGTCAAAAAACTTATTTTGCGATGAAGGTAATTTAAACGGTACGGCCTAAATGTTGCTTCACGGTGAGACTAATAAATATTTCCGCAACTGTAACTACTAGCTAAGAATGTTGAGTTTGTTCAAGTGCCTGTGGCTCATATGACGTTTTCCCAAATGTTTGAATTACAATAATTGCATTTGGTTGGGTCTAGGATGAATGTTGAGGGGAAGGCTGCAGAGTGCACCCGGCAATATCTTTCCCTTGTCTGTGAAGTCGAGTAGGCTGTGGGTATTATTGTATGTATGTAGTACCTAGATATCATAATAACAATAACATTTAGGAGACAGATGAAGGAGCGGGAAGGGAATAAGGAACCATCTTCTTCATCACAATAAAACGGAAAGTCTGTTGCCCTTCTTTCCCTAAGTACTTACTTGAGGCTTTCACTGATACGCTCTTATCGGCTTTCTCAACTCCGTTTACGGCGGCAGAGAAGAGGGAACACAAAAAATAGCCGTATTGACAAGATAGGTCCATTTCACAATTACTCAATGCTACACTGCTCCATATCCATCTACACTTTGTCCCCAATTTTACTCGTTTCCTTTTTCCTTATGTTCTGGTGAGTACGAAATATTTTAAATTCTTAGGATTCGGCCAGAGGATTAAACTTTTTTAGCATTTAAAAAAATTAAATTTATATTTATCTAGTTTTGTATGTATTTATACGACTTCCGATTCATTTAGTTCTGGATTACCTAATTTCTTAAATTAAAGGAAAAGATTAGTTTCACAACTTACTTGTTCTTTACAAGTTATAAATTTGCATTGTATTAAGCAAGATAGACTCAGTACAATGTGGTGCTGAATGTACAACATTGTACAACTACAAAATGAGTCGTCTCATTTTTTAAACCTCAACATTATTTTTTGAAGCCCCTGCCGAACTTTTTGTATAAATGTAAGTCTAATTTTATACATATTTCTTGAAAATCTGAATGGCTGAATATTCTTTTAGTTCTAAGTAAAACCAACTTTTAACATCTTCCAAAAAATCACTCAAATTAAAAAAAAATAGTTCAACAATAAATTCGACGATTTTAAAATAAACTCAAAATTGAAAATTGAATTCGTATGACATTGTTATACCTGTTCACGGTAACATATATTTATGAGAAGTTGGGCCATGGAGTGCTTGACGTGGTCCATAAATATGTACGGTCGGAGAGTCGTATAATAATATATCGAGATGTAATCATCTGAAGAGGCTTCCACAGGAACGGGTGAAATCTGTTCCTCAAGTTAGAGAGAGACGACGGAAAATAAAAATAGATACAGAGTTACCCACAGTTCCTTGGTCACCCTCGAGTCCTCAGCTGATAACCCACCGAAAACCACTTGTCATAATTCGGTTCTTTGGTTCATATGAAACTCTAACTAGGAAAATAGGCATAGGCTTCATTCTCAGAATTTCTATGTCACTAAAATTCTGAGCCAGCCGAGACTGAACTGAGTAAGCGGAGAAAGTCTCAGTTACTCATATTTTGAAATTGAGATTGCTTATCTCACGAAAACTTTTTGTACCCTTCCACTTGCTAACTGTCACGTTAAGGATAAGTTGTGTCCCGCTTTCCCGTCCCCCTGCTTTTCAGATTCAATGTCAATTCCGGGCAGTGCTCTCAAACTGAGCGGAGAAATTCAACATTAACTTTCACCTGAGCTCAAATTCGACTACATAATATTTTTGACAAACAATAAACAGCCAGTTCTCAGTTTTGAATAATGAGGGCTGATTCATTAATTTTGGCTGATTTCGAAAAATCGGGGAACAAATGAAAATTGTCTCTTTTCACATTGTTTGCCAATTTTTTTTTTGATTTTCAAAATTTGACCCGATTTAATGAAATAACCCTCGCGCGTCATATTAGCCACTCGCGATTTGCAAATTTCCATTTTATTCATTTAAATTTCCATTTTGATGGTCGCCAGATCAGTTGAATCGCTGTTACTTTCCTCAGTCAACGTGTCACAGTCATAGGCCGTAAATTAAAGTATGTAAATCTCATGTATGAAATTAAGACATTATAAATTTGCTCTTTAGATTATTTTGTCTCAACTTTTCCGATTATCATGTTCATTTATATGGATACTCAAATAATTTGGGCCAGATGAGCCAAATGCAATTCTAAGCTAAGCCACGAATTACTCATGAAATTCAGCTATTTTGAAAATTCGTGCGTTATCTCAGTCACAGATAATCTGAAACGCTATGCCATTTTAGTCACAAATTCAGGAATTTTGTTAGATTACGTTTAGTTTACAATTTAGTTTACAATTATGTTAGTTTATTAGATTACAATATTTCAAATATTGCCAATACTTGATCATTTCTGCGATATTTTCCGATATTCATTAATTGGAGTAGATTTAAATCAGCAATCTTTAATAGATTTTTTAAAAAATTTAACGCCATTCAGAATCAAAAATTAATTCTTATCTAAAATATAGTAAACTAGTTTGTTCAGATAGATGGCTGTGATGCTGACACCCAAACCATATTTGTTAAGATTTATATATTTAATTAAACCCTAATTTAAAACATTGTCAAATTGTCTGTATGGAATTGACGTGCGTCACTTATCCCTTCCTTCCGTTCCTTCGCCCTTGCCCCCTATGTTTACTCACGAAGGAAATAAAAGTGATTTTAAAGGAGAGAAAAGCCTTTTTTCTTTTTCTATTTTCCAAACCCAGACAATAATCTTAAAGTCATCTTCCACACAGTCCATATTTACAACTTACACACTTCGCAAGACTCAGGCACACATTTCACGTGTCGTCCTAATGCGACTCGGGAACATTCCACATGGCCAACTTTCACCGTATGCGTTCGCATCTTCCTTGCCTTTCACCTTTTTCCATAGATAAGGCATTGCATCCGTGATACGCATTTTCCGCTTAAAAAACTGTGTTTCAACTCAAATACTGAAATAATTAAGGTCCTAATGAAGCAACCGCTCGATTTTTAAATTTTAAATTGTACAATTTGGAACATTTGTGTATTTGAAATCCAGATTTTAAGCTTAGCTTCTGTCGGTGCCAGGATGTTTAAATTTCTTAGGTTTATTCCGTATTCCATGAACAACATGCATAACGACCTCCTTCCTCATTCCCTTACTTATGTCATATAATTAGTTTTCGTAGCTTGGATGGGATTGCTCCAAAGTCTTGGATCCTGAGTTAGGGTAGTTTGTACATATCTTGTGTTTAGAGCGGAGGAGAGAGCGAGCGAGAGTCATAACGCAGAATTAGAGTCTGGCTAATAAATTGTTGCTCATAAAATTAATTCAGGAAACCAAAAGGGCATAGTTTATGAGTCGGAGTTCTTAGGAAAGATAAAACGAGTCAAGATGAGAACGGTTTAGATATGCAAAGTAGGTTTAAAGATGAAGAAATTACGAGACTTTCCCTTTTCTTCGTCTCTTCCCGTCTGACCCCAGAATGGTACAAGAGGGTTTAAGGCAGGACGGATTCTCCGTCAATGGAAAAATTGAGAATCGAATAACAAAATTAAAAAATTAGAAAAGTATGATGGAATTCAGCTGATTTTTTACTTTTAGAAATTATGCCTTTTTAAATTGAAATCTATAACTTTTATTTTCAATTCGTAAGTATCATTTGGCGTGCTTTCTCTTATTTCGAAATACAACGTTTGAATTCCAGAAATCATAATTTTCTTTAATCTAAAACGTTAACTAGAAATTAAATTAATTGAAAGACGTCCTAGTACCTGTCATGTTTTCTAAAAATTAATGCATTTTATTATTTAACGCATCTTCTGCCTTTTACAGTGTGAGCTGATTTTAGACCAAAAGGTCTTAAGGGATGGTCCTGTCTGTCTGTCTGTCCGTCTGTCGTCAGTTTGGCGGAAGCGCAACGTAAGTCACCTATGTAACATGGTATGAACGGATACTTAATAGATTTACCGTAGGAGCAGAGGATTTATATGTAAACCGCGTTAAAAACGTGCGAACTATTTTAGTGACGTCCTCGCAGAAGAAGCGTCAGAAGAAGTTTCAGAAAGTTAAAACCAGTTTATATAGTATTTGCATGCTTCACACCGACAGAGAAAGG
>JAQFYU010000538.1:0-20996 GCA_034694905.1 Ceratophysella granulata | reverse complement strand
CGTAGTGGTGCTCGATTTTTTAATTAGACAACTGGTGATTTACAATTAATTTCAAACTAAGCATTGAGAATGAGGCCGGAGGCCGATGGCGTATATCGTCCTTAATAATAGTTCAATGTTGCCCGTTCCGTTACACTGACAATTATGAAGTTTAAAATTTCACACGGCCGGCCGCAGTGTGCAGGTTTCTACTTAGCAAAGTAGAAGTAGACGTGAAAGAGAAGAGGCCAGAAGAAGAGAAACCCACCACCTCATCTTCTTATGGGGTTGGTCTAGGGTGGCTCCAAAATTCTGCGTTGTATTTCAGTTTTTAAAAACATTTTTATTAATTCATGTAACTTTGAATAAGCTAAGCTTTCTAAATTCCACACAGCTAGTAGTTAGTAGTGCCAATAAATGTTAGTTTAAAAACAATGAAAACAAGTGTGGATTATTTGAAATCGAAGATAAAATATAAGCTCTTAATTATTTATCAATAATTTCAGTATTTTTTTATAGATCAAAGGCTATTTCGTTCGCTGTAGACTGCGGAGTGAGATCGCCATCCGCGACGTGCCGGATTTTTCCCGTTTTATTGAGCTGCAGGCAACTTCAGTCATTATCAGGGCCGAAAAATATATGCACTAAAAACCTCCAAAATATGTATGCAAATATGCCCTCAAAAACAACGAAATATGCACTCAAATATGCGCTTATAAAAACGAATTTTTGCATTTAAGCATGTTTTTTGAAAAACACTTGTATTTCAGGCCGTTTTTTGGTTAAAATATATAATAATATTACCTAAAAACTTAATAGTATATATGAATATGTGTTTTTTTTTGTTAGAACATATAGTATTCCATATAAACTCAAAAATATGCTCGGGAATATGTGTTTTTGGGGTAAAACACAGTATTCCCTAAAAACGGGAAATATGCTCGGGAATATGTATATGTATATGTCCCTAAAACTTGAAATATGCAAAAATATGCAAAATATGCTTTCACCGGTGAGGTCATGGGGTCATGAACGGTGGAGATCCGAAGTTTCACTCGAATCGGGACAAAATTGAAAGAGTTCATATGACATACATACTGCGGCCCTGGTCGTTATGTATTTAACCACACATGTTTCATCTCAACTTGCTATTCAAAAAAACATTCACAATTATTGCCTCTAAATCATAATGACAAATAAGATTAGGTTCATACTGGAAATTGCATTTTTTAGAACTAGAATAGAAGTGTTAGTTTGAATGATCTGTATATTGAACTTCGGTGTAAAACTTAATTACCTAGTTCTTCTTTTTAGAAATGACTTTTACAGTCGAGTTTTACATAAGATTGTACAAACATACGTTAATGCACAAATACATTACCTGGTTTTATTTGTTGATACACTATCTATTAGTCACAGCGCAAAGTTTCATCGTCAATAGTAAAAGTTTAAGCTTCTTTGTTTTGCTTTTTATCTTTTAAATTAGACAAAAACGGAATCTTTTAAATTAGAATAGGTTGATTCCTCCCACTCTATAAAACGTTCAAACATGGAACAAGGGAAAATAGTTGAAATGTTTATAGGATTGAATTTTCATTGATTCAAGATATTAGTGAACTCGCAAATAAATTACAATTAAAATGAAAGCGTTCATTAAAACGTTCAACCACAAAGAATATTTAATTGAACATGACGGATGGATAAAGAAGCCCTTTTAACTTCGTTGTACTTGTAGAGGCAAAACTATTAGTTGGACCCTATTTTGACAGCTCTCAAGTTCAAGTTGACAGGCGCAGATTCTGGAACAGGAGCAAGAACTTCTCTGTTGTTCGGTCGAGCTTCCTGTGTGTTTGACTAGGCTCTTGGTATACCCTGGGTTATCGGCATAGTCTCTCCATATAGTCAGCACTGAGTGGAGAAGTCGGTATATGTCGAGATTCGAGTCGGCACCTTTCACTTTCTTTTCTCTTCACGGCTTCTTCCATCCGTTCCGGAACAGCAGCAGCGACAAGGCGAAACCCATTAGCTCCTTACGACTTGACTTGACAGTTGACATTATACTAGGATCCGGCTTCCAAGTCCAAGACACAAGAAAGTCAAAAGTTGACAGCGTCAGCAACACTTCGAATCGAACTCTACAGTAGCTGAAGCTTCCAATACTTCGACGAAGGTGAACCAGCTGACAGCTCGTTCTTCGCTTGTCGTTGCCCGTGCCCGTTCATCGTCAACCGTACAAGGACTTCTGACGTTATCCTCTTGTTGAAGTTGACAGGTAAGTCAAAATCACACCGTCAACTATTGACTATCCAAAATTATTGTACTAATGATAAATTATGTATTTTATGTTAATGAAACTCAAGCTTTTAAATCTTGTCAAGTAACAGTAACGCCATAGAACATATGTAGAAGACCAAAAGGAATCTCTTGCGTTTATGTCTTTGCTGATCTTGGGCTATGCTTCTATCGTCTATCGTTTGTTCGTTTAATTACCTCTAGTTTCTAGAATTAAACGGAGGTGCTGCTGCATTAACCAACAGCAATAAGAGTTAAGTTAATGGTACATGCAATGAAAAATTAAAGTTTCTTAATGAAATACCGGAGGGTGGGTGGATTAGAACAACAACCAAAGGCAAAAGGGCGCTTGAAAAAATAAGTCTTTTCCGGTAGGCTGGTAGAAAACCTTGTGACCTTTGGCCTTTACGACTTAAATGACTCTAACAAAAGTTGTTATACTCATCGAGATGATCAACTTTTGTTTAGAACTTTTCTGTAGAGTGCTTGGTTCAGTTCAGATCCGAACCGGTCCTTTGGTCCAACCCAAGAAGGGTGTCTCCCTGGGGCAAATCTTTGGGCTGACCAAAACTTAGTCTTGGTCCTTACCTAAGGCTAGGTACATAATATACATACATAGTAAGGCTAGAATCCCGTAGTTCTGGCTGGAGCCAGGACCATGTAGTCCAAGGAAAAGTCGAAAGCTTGCTAATAGAAATCGTATATCTGGGTGAGGACTACACATAGTGTAGGGCCACTTTGACCCAAAGTTTAACGGCCAGAAGTTCTCATATGCCAATATAACATGCCAGTCATTTTCCCGGTAATTTGCATCCAATTAGTTATTTGAACAAGCAGGATCGGTTAAGAGGTCATTTACCTTTACCTGCCTGTTGAGTATGTTTACGTACAATCTGAAATGAAATCATTGAGTTGTTCGAGCGAGGACTAACACACTATCCGATGGGATATGGAACCAATGGTACTGACATCGAAGAAAGTTTACGAACAGCACAACAGATAGGACTGCTTAGATTTCTGGTAGGCTTTTCCGCTATGTATTATAGTATGAACAATACAAATATGTACAATGCTTAATACATTGGCATTCCGACTTTGTACTAAAAAAGTGTCCCGTCATGAATTGGTTGAATATAAATTGAAAATATTTTAATATATGGAAACCTTCGCGGAACTGCAGTTAATTTTCAGATTCATTGGGCGATAAATTATGGCGCAAGCGTTAGCCGCTCTTCACTTCTCACAGTCGTGCTACTTACCAAATAAGTACTTGACACACAGCTTATTCAATCTAAGTCCTTTATTATGTATTTACATTATTTTTTTATCCGAGTGCGATGCAATTCAATCTTCTTTTCAAACGACATATACTTACAGAATCACTACCGATAAATGGGATTTACATCGTGAATCATAATATGAAATTAGGCTTGTTTAATTTTCGACTACTACTACGTATTCGATCATAGTTCGTGGCTTGTGCAAGACTACATGTACCTCTTCTTTCTTCATCTTTAGGACGTTGGTCGCACTGAAGACCCATTTCGGTCAACATGTCCCGACGGTTCCAGGTTTCTAAGTATAAGAATGCCAATCCGACACAGAAGGCTCAAATTGGGCCCTGGGTTCGCGGATTGTCTGTTGGGACTTACAGTGGATATGGAAATTTTGTTAAATCTTCTGCTGCGTTTGCGGCCTTCAATATTAATCCAACTGGTGAGTAAAACAATTGTTCCGTCTCTGCGTTAGTTCATTTTAAGGAAGAAGACAGCAGCTTTAATTATTTGATGATATTTGCAGGGTCGCAGCTTGGGGTCGTTTCACTGGATAGTTCAATTACTGGATATTCCCGTGTACCAATCCTAAATGCTCATAGTGACCTAGTCACTGACATGGACTTCTCTCCATTTGAAGATGGATTGCTCGCAACCGGGTCTGCAGACTCCACAGTCAAGATTTGGTGTATGAATGAAAGTAGTCTCAGTACTTTGTCGACACTTAGTCCGGAACTTGTTGCTTGTTCAACAAAACAACGAGTGGAGGCTGTCTCCTTCAGTCCGACAGCAGAATACTTGTTGGCGTATGCATCGGCAAATGTTTTGACTCTATTGGACATCCTCAACAACAAAACAATCCATCAGTGTAAGCATTGAGTAATTGATTGATCAATTTTCGCTTGCAGGATATTGGATACACATGCTAATCTTTTTAATTTAGGCGAGGATGTTCATACTGACACGATCATGTCACTTGCATGGTCTTATGATGGAGCATTAGCTGCTACCTGCTCCAAAGATAAAAATCTGCGAATCCTGGACTTTCGTGCAAATCAGAACCAAGTTGTCTCAGTAGTTCCAAATCATGAGAACGACAAGGACGCCCGGGTTCTATTTATCGGAGAGACGCCATTTATTTTGACAACTGGCTTTGATAGTGTGAGTCTGTCTCTCTTGTTGGTTGTTTCCTTGACACGTATGAAGAAATATAAGTAGAATTTCTGGAGCATTGTAAACTCATGAAATTGTACGGTTTTTCAGGGACGAGTACGAAAGATTCACATTCGGGATACACGAAATCTCAGTGAAGATCACAGCATAATTAATTTGGATACTACGGCGGGAAGCCTTATTCCACTGTTCGATTCCGATACAAATATGCTCTTCTGCGCCGGACGTGGTGACAACTCGATTCACTACTTTGAGATGGTGGACAACGCATTCATGGAGAGAACCCGTTTCAGTGGAGATCAAACGAAAGGGGTTTGCCTCGTCCCCAAGCGAGCTTTGAGAGTCATGGAGACGGAGACGAATCGGCTTTTGCTCCTCACGGGAAACTCACTACAGCCGATCTCCTACAATGTTCCCCGTAAATCCTACTTGGATTTCCACAAAGATCTGTTTCCTGAGACACGTGGAACTTCCACTACCGGAGTTGCATCCGCTTGGATGGCAGGAAATAACGGGGTTGTCTCCAAAACTAGTCTTGATCCTAGTTCATCCGCAGATTCGCTTATCGTATTGAAGAAGACTGACTTGTTTGGTCGAAGAGCTGATGAGGAGTCACGAGCTACTCAGGCTCTTCTTGATGAGGCTGAAAGTTGTAAGAAAGCTGTTCCTGAGCCAAGACCACGCAAAAAATCTTTGTCTTCTTCAGGCTCCTCTTCGGACGAGGTTACCGATTCAATGGGCTCCAGCGGACGGCCTGTCCCACGTCCACGGGTGAATAGCAATGTAAGTAGTAGAAGATCATTTCTTAACTCAAATCGTTTGTTTATTTATGCATGTCGCTATCACTCATTAGATTTTCCTAGAATCAACTAAGTACATAATTTTCATCCACCTGTACTGCAAATTTTATACTACTTTTAGGGCTCCAATATCCCAGTTCTTCGTACGCCTAGTTCATTCTTAACCCGTCGGGTGGCTGACTTTAGTCGCGGTAATTCAACCGATGAAACCGGCGGCTTACCATCATACGCAGCGGCTCTTGAGATAGAGAAAAATGCGAACTCGGCAAATAACAATCCTCTTGGTTTTGAGAATGAGGATCAACTGGATTTACCGATGAACGGATCTTCGGAGAACGGCCATTCGGAGATTAACAATGGGAACCATGACGTGTCAGATGATAAAGTTGATGGGCAATCAATGTCGACCTCTGATAGACGAAAGCTCTTTGAGCCTCGTACACAGACGAGCAATACTAATGGATCAAATGAGCTTGGAAATGAAGATAAGCCAAAATTGACAGTGGCGGATCGACTGAAGATGTTTCAGCCGAAGACAACGGATGAAAGCGCTTCGGAATCTTCTCTAGAAAGTGAGGTTCAGGAAGCTTCAGCCAAAGCTTGCGACCTCGAACCTCTTGTGGACACCAAAGCAACAGAAAAGGAAACTAGTCACTCTGCTCCGTTCGTTAAGCCCGAGCGTAAGATCACTCCGCCACCTGCAGCGAAGCCTTCGGAAAAAGATGTTTCGCTGCCGAAACCTTCTGGAAAGAGAATCGATACGGTTTTTGGTAAACCAGTACTTTAATATTATTATTGAGTTTGGGGAGCTTCATCCTACCTTTCAAATATTATACCTATCAAAATATTTGCATTTTATAGGACAAGTTTCCAAGTACCGTAACTTCAAGGCTGTCCCTTTGCACAAAAAATTTCATATTGAGAATCTTCGGAATATTAGCACGACGTGCCCTAGTGAAAGTGAACTCATTCAAGGTAATATTTGTTTCGTGTTAATTTAGAGTTTCAAGTAAGTACTCGAACGAGATATCTCTTGCCAGCGAATTGAATACTAATCTGACCAATATCCTCTGCACAGCTAACCCTGAGCGGGTTGCAGTCCCGTTGAATACTCCTGGAGGAAAGATTGCCATTTTTGAACTGAGTAAGACGGGACGCTATCCGGATGGTGTCATTCCTGCTCTTGTCCATGGGACCAAAGTTATGGACTTCATGTGGGATCCATTTGATGCTACGCGGCTCGTTGTGGGATGTGATGATGGACGGATTTGTGTTTGGATTATTCCGGAAGGTGGACTCAAGGAACAAACAAACGAACCCAAGTTTTCCATTTACGCTCATTCTGAGAAGATTTATTTTGTCAAATTCCATCCTCTTGCAAAGGATGTTCTGGCAACAAGTTCATACGATCTTACTATTCGCATTTGGGATTTGAATCAACAGAAGGAAATGCTCTACATTCAGCTGGAACAAGAGCAGGTTGGCACTGACTGCTTTCATGATTTGATATATTCACAACTGATTCATATAATTCTCAATGTATACTTACTTCCAGATTCAGATATTTAGTTTTGCATGGAGTCCATGTGGATCAAAGTTTGCAACTGCATCCAAGGATGGTAAGCTTCGAGTCTATGAGCCAAGGGAGCAGACGAAAGCTTTGAATGAAGGGAAAGGGCCTGCTGGCGTCCGAGGAGGGAGACTTAGTTGGGTCTTGGACGGCAAGTTCTTGGTCATAGCCGGTTTTGATAGGTACTAACCGCTGCAAAGCATCTTACAGTATTCCGTAGTATGGTTTTGTTTCAAAGTTGTTTTCTTTCAATTCGTTAAATATGTAACTATAAAAATATTTCAGAGCTTCTGAGAGGCAATTGTTGATGTACAATGCGTCTGACTTGTCCCACGTTTGCACAACTTCTCTGGACGTATCGCCCGCAATTCTGGTTCCCTTTTATGATGAAGACAGTTCGATTCTTCTTCTGAGTGGTCGTGTAAGTTTTGAACTATTGACAAGTTGTCCATTCTTTAAAAGAGTTAGATGTATACGAATGTTGAGGGATTCCCTTTGTTTGAAATGAACAGGGAGACAGTACAATCTTTGCTTTCGATATCGTCGAGGAGCAACCCTACTTGAAACAGTTGAGTCACCACCGCTGCCCAGGAGCACATCAGGGAGTTTCGTTCCTTAAGAAAAATGCTTGTGAAGTACAGAATGTTGAATTTGCAAAGGCCCTTCGGCTTACTGAATATGCTGTGGAACCTTGGTCTTTCACTGTCCCGCGAGTCAAGGTATTAATATTGCCCTTAGTGTAAAATGTCAACTTTTTCATTAGCCATATTAATATATTCTTCACTTTGCTATTTCAGAGTGAATTTTTTCAAGACGATTTGTTTCCTCCAACGAAATGTCTTTGGGAACCAACTATGACGAGTGCTGAATGGTTTGCTGGGCATAATGCTGAACCCAAACGAGTGAATTTGAAGCCGCCAAACATGAAGTCCCGTATGTGATTGATGAACTTGCACTCCTAATCTTTTAAGATGATAAATTAAATTATACATTGAATTCAATACAATTTAGTTGGGGAAATCAGTGGAATGAATCGAGGAGACGCGAGTGATGTAAAGTCTGTAAAGCCGGTTGTTGGAATTCCAGTTGGAAGTGCAGTTCAGAGCGTTACTTCCGGACCCATTGACAACAGTGGCACTAAGAAGCAACAAGAAATGGTATTCTAGATTCTAGTTCCCATCCGGCTTTCCTCATGCCTCTTGACCTCTCTTTATTTTGATTTTCTCTTATCATTTTCAGCTCGAGGACGCAATTAAGAATAAACTCGAATTGAATCTGAAGCTTGAGCAGGATTCAATGGAGGGTGTTGATGAAAGTGAATGGGTATGTGTCTCCGTATCAGACTCTATCCCTTGAAATGCATACTAAATGACTACAATAGATGTAATTTTCCGTATTTAGAACGAATAGTGTTGGGAGACTTGCAAATTAAGTTACGGACCAAGAACGCAGTCTCTCTGATAATTTTCTAACTACTCTACCAAAATCCTCTCTATGATCCCGTGCTTCTTCTATTATATCAAGTCTTAGGCCTCCTCCGTCAAGTGAAACTCTACTCTAAAAACTTTCTCGAAGGTATTTGTTCTATTATTTATTTCCTATCTTTTGTTTAGTTACTCTGTATGATTAATTACTCCTAACTTACACCAAACATCTCCGTACAAAATACAGACAAAAAAGGTTTCTTTACTTTGCACTTGATTGATATATCCCTTTTGACTTTGACGTCTGGGGTTTTCTGGAGATATTCCATGTTGGAGTCTCCTTTGATATGATTGATTATTAATTACGTTTGTCACAAAATGAACACTTTACTCGTTGTAACGATTGTGATTTTTAAGAAACTCCATTAGGTCTTAATTTTGTTCCGTTAATAGCAGAACGTATCCAGTAATTCCTTCCTTGTACGACGTAAGACTGCCAAACAATGGTAAATGTGTATCTAACTGTATACATATGAAAAGTAGTGTTCCAGAATGATTGAAGTTGATCAGAGTCTTTTTGCTGTGCCAATAATTTTTTTTAAATTCACGTATTTAATTTCTTCAATTTCTATTCCGAGTTCCTGTTGAGTTATTACAATGGAATAATGTTTTTGAGTTGACACGTTCATGTGATTGTTGTACTATTTTAGTATGAAACCAAACCTTCTCTGGTCACTTTTCTACAATTAACAAATATTTGCATGAATTTCTTTCATAATTTTTTGAGATGGGTAAAAATCCTAGCTCAGTTGATCAATTGGAAGCTAATAGCTCCCTGGAAGTGGAAAGTAATAGCTGAGCGTGAAACTTGTAATTTGTGAAGTGGCTAACGAGCAATTTTTGAGTGAGTTTTCCAATCGGTGGATTGACTGAACAAAACGTAGTGTGAAGACTGGAACACGCATAATGCTTCGTACAATGCTGTAGGGAGATTGATCTTTCCAGAAACTAATAATTCTGTTTCACAACACTCGTGCTTTGTGTAACTAACAGGCAATGCAATAGAACCTATTTATTATTATAGGAATTGTGTATTGATTTAATTCCAAACTATTTATTCATCTTTATTTTAGTCAATGCAAACAAATTCAAGCAGTTCCGCTTTTTGTTGAGATTTCAAACAAAACAGTTTATATACTTACAAAATGTCAGGATTTGAATAAAAAGAAGCATAAGATCACATGACAGGCATATATATTTCCCAGGACTATAAATGTTTAAAATTAGTATTTTTGCACGTACATAGTAGACTCAAATCAAAGCCAAAGATATTATTTATTGCGACTTTTGAAATTAATAAGACGTTTTCTCCAGCCTCATATCGATGGGCTTGTAGACTGTGACTAGGATTAGCTTAAGATTACTGCACAAAACTCTACGTTGTATTGTAAGTTTAATTAAAATGCATGCCAGTGCTGAATTGTCTATTTGATTTTACCTGTAATGCTCGTGTCGTGTCCTATTTTGAACTGTAGTTATCTTCCGTAGTGTACATGTCGGTCACGACCAGGATTAATAGTTTCTTAGCTCACTCTGTACATCACTAGAAACCAAAATCTTACAATTGAAATAAACTTGTGTTGTCGATATCTCGATGTATTTGCTGCCTGCCGATCGAAATCATTTGTAGCGAATCCTTTGAAATCATGCGTTTCTACTCGTATTTGTGTGGAAAGCAATAAATTAAATACTAAATAAATAATTTTTAAGTCACTTGTCGCTTCGCACCAGATTTTCGTAGTTAACCTGAATCTGACGCCCATGAAGGTCTATCATGATCATGATCATGGGAAACAGAAACATGGTAGTAATTCTAAAATATCGCGAATAGTTATAAAACATTCTAAAATAAATTATAGTATAAAAGACAAAACATTTACAAAATGGAGATATTCAGATGAAAGCATCATTATTGCCAATTGCCACGCGAATTCACAATCAAATCACTGATCATGAATCATGATGATTAATGCATTATGGATTGCTCCAGCTTGCAGCTTGCTGCAGCTGCAGCATGTGACGAGATTTCAGATTTCATATAGCCTCCCGTTCAATAGTTTCTTCACGCTGACTAATTGCCGTATTTATCAGCAAGTGTTGGAGTGTTTGCCGGCTCAGAGAATGCGTCAAGCTTGTTTAGGAGCTGCCATCTTTCCTATGCGAGAATAAATAGTGCAGATTCAATCCATTTCCCTGCCCTCCTGCACTCTCCCATTCATCTATTGGAATTTGGAATTTTGATTTTACTTGGAAGAGTGCTCTAATTTGGGGATTAGTGGAATCATGTCGGCGGTGCCCCCATTTCCGGAACCCCTTCGAGTCTCGCCACTCATCAGAGTAAGTACACACAAATACATTTAACTGCTAATTATTGAATTGACGTACTACAGTAGTTGTACTTTTATGTTTTACTTAGTTGTACATTGTAAATTGCACACATTCGTTTACCTTGGAGGTTATAATTGTAATTTCTCGTGTTTGTCTCCTTGTCCTGTCACCTATTACGATGTTTATTTAAATCCAATGAACAGCATACGTAATTTTCAGGAGGAGGCCCTCACCCTCTAATCTATGTATGCAATGCACTATATGTAAACTATGGTACTTAATGTTTTTGTAAGTTGTGATGTGTTAAATCGTCAGATCGTAACGGTGAATGTCGCTCTTGACTTATTAGTTGCATGTTGTATGAAAGGGCCCTTGTTCCTTGCTGCGGGTGTGATGTGGATTAGATCTTGATCAGGTTCAGGTTCAATTAAACGGAACGGGGCACAGTAAAAAGCCTTTGGAACATGACTTGCTATAAGGGAAATCCTTATAGGTTCACTCTACGGCAAAATGACCCCAACAAAAGTTGGAGCAATCATCGAAGAAGCAACTTTTGTTAACACAACATAATACCGCTGAACTAGGGTGCTTAACACTTTCCCGTAGCAAGGCATGACCCAGGGAGTTAAATGTGTCCCTCCAGTCCCCCGCCCTCTTAGTCCCCTGACCCTTCTATGACACGTTGTGACCGGAAAATATCCATGTCCATGCATTTCTTTGGGTTTCTTGTTTCTTGTCACCACAACCTAGTCCATGAATGTATGTATATACCATAAAGCTTCCGACCGAGCTGAGGACAGAACGAGGCACAATTAAATTCTCTCTCGTCCGAGACTGATCAATGTGTCACTAGCCGGGGGTATCCGCTACACATTTACTTTTGCTTGTGCCTTGGAATAAAGAATATTGCACTTTAGGACATACTGATATAGATAAAATATTACGTATTCTTAAGATATATGTATCATATACATAAAAGATATAGACGATAGGCAATAAAATTTAGAATTTTAATCTCGATTGTCAGGAAAGTTCAATAGGGTTCGAAAATATCAAATCAAGATATATATCAAGATTTTTTTGATTTTTTCGATTTTTTCGTATACAGCTGATATTTTTCATGTGTGTTGCTTGGAAATTGGAAAAATCAAAAAATCAAAAAAAGCAAAAAAAAATCACTCGATTTTTCCCGATAAAAATCATGATTTTTTGACTTTTTTGTGCTGATTTTTTTTATATTTTCATTTTGTTTTGTGATTTTTCATTTTTTTTTGTGAGTTCTTCTCAATTTTTTTGTTTTCCTAAGTTCGTAAAAACCCGCCTCAAATGATTTTTCCAAATGCGTATTGACAACATCCACGGCCATGCGCGGAAGGAATTGTTCGAATTAACAACATGCGCTGGCTACTCCTCCTTCACGGGCATGACCTTCGCTCTTCAATTCATAATATTGAAAACCGGTGAAAACGAACAACAGCATACCATAGACCATAGTACATACATAACAAGAAGTAGAGGGTTGTGCTGGGTGACTGGGTGGTCTGGCGGATTTACGGAACGTACTTTTACTTCGATATTCTAATTATTAATACTCACATAAATCATAGCATAGACGTAGTCTGTAGTACTCCTGGCATTCATCAATAAAATCAAACTTTAAAAAATAAAAAGTGATCAGGATTTATGTAAATAGATCCGATTGAATAAAATAACTAAATATATTAAAAAATCGAAAAATCAAAAAATTCAAAAAAATCATGATATATATCAAAAAAATCGGATTGATTGAAACAATTTGATATATATCAAAAAATCAAAAGAATCATGATATATATAAAAAAATCAGATTTGTTGATTTTTTTGAAAAAATCATGGTTTTTTCGCACCCTGAAGTTCAATCAACTGAACATTTTACGAATTTTCTCACTTAATCAACGGAAATACCTAGTTGCGAAAGGATTAATAATGTATCGAGTTGCGCATTTTACGGATTTGTTAAGTACTTAATGCAGTTTTTTGACTTCAAAGCAATTTTAATACTTCTGGAGAACAAACTGAAAATCTCAAATTAAACAGCAAACAGCATTGTAAACTGACACTACTGTTTGCCGTAACTGCTGAAGTATCTGGATTTTCTTGGACAACAACAACATCAGATTTACTTAACTCGCTCTATTTTACACACAATCCGCACTATTAATTAGAGTTAGTGCCTGAAAATTTCTTGCTACGCCAAAACAGTTTGCCTATAGCGACTAATTTTGATAACTATTTTAATATTTAAGGTTGGAAGGTGGACTCTTCTTGGACTGGGTGTCTTGTATGGAATTTCAAGACAGCGGACGCTTTCCAAGCGGGAAACTGCCTTCCGTGAACAACAGACAAAAGAGAAACCTGCGAAGGACGCTGCTAAGGCCGCCGAGAAGAATCGGCTGTACCGAGGTCAGTAACTCATGACTCATTACTTATTTAATTTAAGAAGAAATAATTAACATGCAGGCAACGGCACTGTGTTCATCTACACAATAATCCCTAGCCCACAATAATCCATATCATAGCTGCCCTTTACGCGTTCCATGTTAAATGCAGTCCTAGTTTCGGACACCATTCATTCCTTGCCATATATTGGTTATTTGAAAAAGTAGTATAGTGAAACAATGCAATTAGTTTTTGAAATTATAAAGACACACACTGGTTTGTCAATTGCAATTTTCTCCTTTTGATCTTTGTTCTTGGTGACTAACTCTGGCTGTTTTGTATCATATTGCAGAGGAGATGCTGTACCTAGCCAAGGAAACTGGAACTCCAGTCCCACCCAACTTCTAAATTCAAATGTAATTGTTGTACTATATAGAAAAAAAGTGTTTAGTCAAATCAGCGCAAACCAGGGCGTTACTGTAATATGATATAATAAACAAAAGTCAATATCAAACGTAATATTTTGATGACGAAGACAGCAGTTCATTCTAAACTCGACATGCTTATAAATCATGTATGTAGATCTTCGTTTTCATCTGTAAATGTAAATTCAAAACTTAACGGATGGAATAAAATACTCAGAGTTGCAATTCAGGATTACGACTTACGAGACTGATCTTATATTACGTAAATGTAAAATATCGTTCATCCAATTATATTTATTTCCTGTAGTTGAGTACTTTATCGAGTGGACATGAAAATGAGCTCTAGTATTTCCTAACTACGGTATCTTTCCATAATTTGTCTCAACCAGATCTAGTGGTAATATTTTTAATTTTCTTGGTCGCACCACTCTCTCGCGTTGATGAACATCTTGAGCCAAGGGGAGGCGTCATTCATTTGCTCCTTCAGGTTCTGTGGAAGGTATGGCCATTGCCAGGGCAGGACACATCGCTCAGGATGTGGCATCATTGCCAAATGACGACCGTCCAGGGAGACAAGTCCAGCCACTCCATCTGGTCGACATGTACATTTCATTAATAGGATTACATAAATCTTACTAGATGTTAGACCATAATGCTCTGAAGGTCACAAAGGATGTTATCTTACGTCGACTTCCATTAGGATTCATCGGGTAGACTTCAGTATAGCGACATTCATCGTCCACATACCGCAAAGCAATGCATCTCTGTCGTTCCAACATTGAGTAAACGGTTGGGGTCTTGTACTCGAATCGACCTTTTCAAGTCAAGTTGCATTCAAATCATGAATTGCCTGATACATCTGTTATTATGCGTCGTCATCGTAGATCAGTGCGAAATTCCAAGCGTAATATCTACTTCACCCAGCTCAGCTTTTCTAAATGTAAAAAGCTGTACTTATACAGTTACTATTTGAATGCATCAATCCATCCCGATCCCGAGGACAATCATTGCACGAAATTTTGCAACTTTTGAATAATTGAACATATCCTAACGTGTCTTGCTTACAACGGATGAGATTGTTTGTTGCTTTCGTTGGTTTTCGCACTGATTTACACGAATAAACTAGAATGATACCTTCAGCATGAGCAATCCAAACGCCCATGACAGACCCTTCCATTCCCTTGAGCATGATGCTGGGCGTCTTCTCAATTCGGACAGTTGGAAAACGAGACTCGTATCTCTCTGAACTATTATGATCCAAGAATACTTCAGGAAGACTCGGAATGTTACCTTCCTTCAGTTTGATCTTTTGTTTGGGGTCCGTGCTTCCAACCCATTGAAGCAAAGCTAGTAGTTGACAACCATTACAAACACCCAAACTGAACGTATCCGTTCGTTTATGGAAGTTATCCAGCTGTGCTTTGGAATATGGATCGAAGAGGAAGTTTGCAGCCCAGCCCTTAGCAGAGCCCAAAACGTCTGTAAGATTGGAAAGGGGTTGGTTATTCACAATTCATTCTGTTTTTGTAAATAAAATCATATTACTGACTTACCAGCGTAGCTGAAGCCTCCAGGGAACACAATTCCACGGAATCGGTCCAATGTAACCTTCTGACTGACAACATCCTGCATGACAATGTCCCAAACTTGAAACCCTGCCATGTAGAGTGCGGCAACCATTTCTCGGTCTCCGTTGGTTCCTTCTTCACGAATAACAGCGACAGCAGGGCTGGTAGCTGTTGTATTGAAAACAAGTTTAGCTTATAAGTTTATACGCAATCTTGGTACGATACAAATTACACCCAAATCTTGAAGTACTTACTGAGTGCAGGTCCAGTGTGGATCTTGATGTTTGATGGATTGAAGGAAAGACGATATTTGGGTCCAGTTCTGGTCTTGTATGATTGGAATTCTTCCGCTGCACAAATGGGATTGGACTGTCTCTTTTCCAATTGGTAGCTTGTTTCTTCCCAACTGTTGAGCAGTTGATGCATGGGAGCATCCACAACAGTATTTCCATGGACACTGATTTCCACCTTGCCTTCGGGACCGTACTCAGAAGAACAACCAATGGGGAAGCATGGTACGCCTGCTTTCTTGAATTCGAACAAGGCCTTCTCTACGTGATCGTGTCCCACTTCCAAAACCCAACCCAGTTCTTCAGCAAACAGAACGTCAAGTCCAGAGTCGTCCTTCGGCGACTTGTGAACAACGTCCACTTTCAGGCCACAGTGACCACCAAATGCCATTTCCAGGAGACAAGTTATCAATCCTCCGTCGCTCACGTCATGCCCAGCAAGAATGTGTCCAGCTATAAAAATTGCATTTCAAAGTCCAATCAATCAGTCTTAAGTTTCTCGTTTGAAATACGGGCCAAACAGTGTCGCGTGACCTAGATAAGGCTTAACCAGAAGTTCTCATACGAGTAGTAATGTTTTGTGAAATTCGAAATGCATAATCATAAATCAGTAATCTGTGACCAACCTGAAATAAGTTTTTGAGTAGACTGGAATGCCTTGACCAGGAGCTTAGGATCATCCAAATCCGGAACATCGTCTCCCAGTTGCTTGTAGCATTGAGCAAGAGCTGAACCGCCAAGACGGCTCTGTCCGTTTGAAAGGTCGACGTAAATCAGGAGTCCTTCCTGTCCCAGGCCAGGGGCCTTCAAGTCTGGTGTGGCCAGCTTCCGAATATCTGGACAGGGAGCATAGGTGGAAACAACAAGTGTTCCTGGTGCTTTCACTGTTTGGGATCCAACTCGTGCTGCCATGGAAAGCGAGTCTTTTCCACCGTCAACTGCCACTCCCAATTCTCCCATAACCTTGCACATGGCTTCACACGCATCCAAGAGAGCAGCGCCTTCGCCAGCCAATTTGGCGGCCCACATCCAGTTACCACTGCACTTGATGTCCTGTAGGAAAGCGCATAAATCTTAATTCAGGAGCTAGTAGATATTAATTCCTCACATCTATTTAAAGCGTTTCCTTTGCGCGGTAGATATTTTTATATTTGTTCAAATTACTTTGATATCAGAAACAGGTGCGAAGACCAGATTAGAAATGGCTTCAGCAACTGTCATACGGGCACCCGCACCAGGATTGAGCAGACCCTTGATTGGTTGTTCTCCAATGGAAGTAGCTGACCCAGTCTACAAAAAGAATTATACATACATATTTCAGTCATGTAGCATAAATATCGATTGGTGCATAAACCAGAATAAACATGAACCTACCGTTCCAAAGTGAGAAAGTGCAACCACAGCCGCATCTGCGAGCGGCGTATGCAGTGGTCCAACACATTGCTGCTGAGCAACAAGCCCACTCACAGATCTGTCCACCTTGTTGGTCAAATATCGCTTACTTGCAACGGATGGCAGTCGCAGGACACGTTCCAAAGCATCTTGAACCTTGAGGGTGGCTGGAAGTTCGAGTGGCCGAAGAGCAGCTTGGTATTTTTCTAGTTGGAAGACCTTCCTTGGCATTTTCCCAAGTACAAACTCTAAATCCAAATTGACAGGGTTCTTCTCACTTTGAATTACTTTCAAGAGGTCATCGGTAACTTCCACTGCACCACCTTGTGCTGGGTACTCTCGCTCGGACAAGACGACCTAGCAGATTTATATAAATCAGTTCACTTGAAAACCGGCAATGTGAATTCAATATCAATCTCGATGCTCATGGATGGACCTACCTTTCCGTCGCTAGTAACAACACCAACGAAGCAGATTGGGCATCTCTCACGTTCTGCGATTGCTTGAAGAAGTGGGACATCTTCCTTGCGGCACAAAATGGCGTCACTTTCTTGGAACTCGGCTCCCCACAGCTCCAAAGTACTGATTGTTGGATCTCCCAATTGAAACCGTTTGGTGAAAATAACTGCTCCAGTGGGCTCAACAATTTCCTTCAATACGTTTCCTGAACATAATTTTTTCGTTAGTTATTCCAAGAAAAATTCATTTCTCCATTTAACCGGCACACACAAAGCTCATTTTCACATGTTTAAGAATTCCGGTTGATTTTGAATTTTTACGATTTTGTCTGAAATGTGTAGAAGGCAAGATCCTACTGCTAAAATTGAAATTGGTCGAAACAAAAAAAGTTTTCTGAAGACTTCGAAGGGTTGTCACTGTAATTCCGAACACATTTCAGGCTTAAACGATCGTGTCCCAAATTCGAACAAACAACAAAGATGTGATCTCCTGTGAAGTCCTTTGCCGGAATGGAATAGAGAAGTAGAAACTCAGAGTGAGCAACACTGTATTGGAAATTTTACCGTTTCCTCCAGCCCCTTGATCGTGAATGCTCAAAATTGGGTTCTTTTCTCCCAATTCAAGGCAGGATCGGATAACACGATTTAGCTTCTGCTCCATTTCTGCGTCTCCTCTCTGCACGGCATTGAAGTCCAAGTGCGATGCATTGTCTCCTTGAACCTAGAAAAATATATACGCTTAGAAAATGCCCTACTTCAATGTGTTTACAACGAATTCTTTTAAGGTTCACCGAGCTACAGAAATCAATCTCGACGACAAAATCAAGTTTTATTTAGATGTGACGGTTTGCATGCCTATTACTTTCAGTTGATCTTGAACAAGCAAAATGCAATATGTGACTCTTACTTGAACAGAACTAGCTGATCCGCCGCCAACTCCAATACGGAAGATTGGTCCTCCCAGCTTGACCACTTGCATGCCTTTCTCTGGCTTCAATTTCTCCGTCATGTTGTCATCCATCATTCCAATACCACCGCTGAACATGATTGGTTTGATGTATTCACGTCTCTCCTTCTCTGTTCCAGGAAGAACCATGCCAAAGGATCTGGCGAATCCAGAGATTACAGGCTCTCCAAACTTGTTCCCGTAATCGCTAGCACCATTACTCGCCTCAACCGCAATTTCCACGGGTGGAGCAAAGTTGTCGGGATAGATTTGACTTGCATCCTCCCAAGGGAGAGGATACTCAGGAATCAGTAGATTTCCAAACGAGTAACCCGCCGTGCCTGCAATGACGTAGCCACCTCGACCTACAGCCTGAACGTCACGAAGTCGTCCACCAGTTCCAGTCGTGGCTCCACTGTAACGGTCAATATTTCATATTTAGAATATTTTATTCAATTTCGACAATAGAAGTTCTCCACGGGTAAGCATGATTCTACGTCAAGTGGGCGCCGTCACTTGGGCGCGGTACATTTGGGCGCCGTCATTTGGGGGCCGTCATTTGGGCGCAGGTACTTTTGGGAGCATGCCTATTTGGGCGCCGTCATTTGGGCGCCGTCATTTCGGTGCCGTTGACGGCCCCCAAATGACGGCGCCCAAATGTACCGCGCCCAAGTGACGGCGCCCAAATGACGGCGGACGGGTGAGCATAGTACCACGGAAGATAGTACTTCGACGAATCCATGTGCATACCTGAATGGTGCAACCCCAGTTGGGAAGTTGTGCGTTTCAGCGGTGAAGATGATATGCCGAGTGCTTTCGGTCACATCGAAGTGACTTGGTTTGGTTACATCCGTCGGCTTCATGTTTTTTACGTGATAGCCTATGATTGCACTGCTGTTGTCACTAAATTGGATCACATTGTTTGGGTTTGTTGTCTTCTGAGTGTCCATAATCATGTCAATGAGAGACTTTGGGTGCAGGACGCCATCAACGATCATTTTTCCCTGTGGGTTAAAAACATATTTGTAAATTGTATAGTCAAATAGTAAATTAATCCCAGATCAGAGAATAGGATGTATGACGGTCCCTAACATGTCATATGGGCCACAACAATACGGGCCACACGTCAAATGGACTATAAAAAATATGGGCATCAGAACACCAAATAAAGATAAGAAAATGTTAAGAATTATGATTTAATTAATTAATTGAGAACTAATTATGAAATGCGATGTTATGTGAACAGTCTGATAGTCTTTAACACTCAAGTTAGCATAATCTTCAACTATTTTCAGCAAGCGGGACTCGCTGAAGCTTTGCTAATCCTTGAGTTCTTCAACCAATATGTTGGATGATCGGCTCCAATTATGTAGAGTGCTGGAACGACGATTCCAGCCTTCGAATTAATTATTGGTCCTGATTATGATGAACAAGTTGAACGGTACGAGAAAGCAGTGCTGAAGGAAATGCGCCAAGAAAATAGTTGATGACTATGCAATAATGAGTGTTGAGGACCATCTGACTTGAATCTCCTATAACATCGCATTTCATAATTAATTCTTAATCAATTAATTAACTTATAATTCTTAGCATTTCCTTGTCCTTATTTCGTGTTCTGGACCTATTTTTTGTGGCCCGTATTGGTGTGGCCCATATGACGTGCTACGCTTTGTGCTTGTGGTGAAAACTACTTTTGATTTTTCGAATACATTTTTTGTCCTTTATTCAAGTGTCAAAAAGGGTTACAGCGTATTACATATATTTAAAATACAGTAATATCTATTGGTCACGCCGAATGACGAGACCTGCTGGTATCCTCCCCATCATGACACTTTGGTGGTTAATAATTTCTTCCATATAATCGAATTTTACTAATTTACGCGGATAAATTTATCTTAATTACCTAATTTTATTCAGATCCAGAAATTTTTTGATTCAGAAATTGAGGCCCAACTTGCTTTGGAAGATCCGGAAACAACTACTACGCACAGATTCCTTCAATCGCTCTTGCAATTACGGAATTCGGAAATTGGACGTCTGAGCACACGAGGCTTGTTCACAGATGTCCAAGTCGTATAAGAGTTTGTTGACAGATTTGTCCAAGTTATTTCGAAGTTATTCAATTTCCTTTTGTTTTTGGATAATCTTCTGCTTGTGCTCGTTAAGTTTCTTCAGCCCTTCGTCCAACTGTTGCCGTTTTTCACTTGTTTCCTTCTGTTCTTGGAGAATTTTTTTCCCATTCATCATAAACTTCATTCCGGGCTTGGATAATCTTGTTCCAATACGCACTGAAACCTTTCTGGACTGTCGCTGTTCCTTCCTTAATTTTGTTTCCGGCTTCATGCAGTGTTTTTGGGCTACGTTCGGCGCGTTTTCGGCAATGTTCAATTTCCTGCTGGCTGCGTCCAGTTTCTCGCGTTCTTCGTTAATTTGTAACAGCTCTCTTCAAACTCTCGTTCCTTCTTTGCCATCTCCTCTATACATCTCTGCTTTTCTTCTTCAAATAATGCCATATCCCGCTGGAGTTCGGCCTGTTGAATGGCAACGGCTTCAAGGGTCCGTTGGCAGTCGTCGTACATACGATCGTGGAACATGTCGA
>JAQFYU010000537.1:0-21002 GCA_034694905.1 Ceratophysella granulata | reverse complement strand
GAGCGCGTGCAAGATGGCCCACGAGCAACGGATTGAGTATTCATGGCTCTGCTTTTTGCTAGTGTGGTGTCCACAACACAACTCAATAAATAATTAAGAATTTTGAATCCTATATACATCCTTTAAGTTTGAGTTCATATGTCATGCCCACCACATTAACTTCTAAGTTCATTATTAACAGAATACTCATGAAAACAAAATAATGCTATCACACAAACTTTTTATTCTAAGATTTTGGAATTGTTCTAATTTTGGCAGTTAATATACGCATGTACAGACAAAGTGCACATCAACTTTCCTCATACTATGAAATTGGCAAAGGCCTGACCCCAATGGCATATTGCATTAAGAATATCATAATTTGAATAACGTTTGAGAGTTACGGATAACGTCTAGTTGCGAGCACGACCAGTGTATTGTAAATAAACTTATTCAAGTTTGAATTCCTCGTATTTTCTGGGTTTTACATAATTACTTCAAAAAGTAATTCCTGAAAATTTGTGTTGACAACATTTTAAGTATCAGTCAATAATGCAGACTACAGGTAAACGTAGTTGGCAATACAAGCATATTAAATGCTAAAAGAAAGTGAGTACAATTGTGGATTTCTGGTAATTATTTGTGTGTAAAAAACGTAGCCTTAGGATATCATAGCATGTGGTGTGGTACGTGGCAATAATAGCAATATGAAGAAGTGGGGAGTTGTGTGCGATGGAGTGCAGTGAGCCGTCTTGCTCTTCCCGATTTCTCTTCAATCTCTCTGCCTCCGTCGTGCACCTCGACCTGGGACTGGGACAATCTTCGGGTAAGTTATACTTAGAAAGGAGTTTGAGGTGTCAAAATGACGCATAAATCGAGTACAAGCGGAGCAGCTATAGGACCTTAGGATAATCGGGCATCTAGTTAGTGTAACGAAGGGTTTAATATTCAATGAATTAATTTGGTACCTAGGGTCAGCATATTTGACCTTTGCTATAGCTGCTCCGCCAGTACATACAATTATCTTTAATTTGACACCAATGTCACGCATGTAGCTGCTCTGGTATGGGAAATTGTCCCAGTCCCATCAAACCACTTTGTCCATGCCAATGCATAGAGCTCTACTTACTCTGTTTGGCGCCAGGTTCGTTCAAAAGACCACTATTAAGGTATTCTCGGTTGAAATACTTACAATATGATGCTGCATGTACATACATTAGAGATGGTTTTGCAGGATGGAATTGACACCCATACCGTATGAAGGCTTAGCAATCATCGTTATCTAGCAAATTCTGCCTTAAAATAGGTAGAATAGAAACACATGGTTATTTGAAATTTGGAAGTTGGCAAATAGATAACGATTTCTTAGTTTTAGCAAGAATCGACCCACATGTTGCAGCTAGCAAACTTCTTCACCCTTTTTCACTTTCTCTATCTTGATACGGTGCACCCTAGTAAAGGAATGTCTTGAAATGGCTCACTTCCTTTCTCTTCGTTTCAGCTGTCATCAGGTGGACAATACGAGAATTGGAGGCATAGTATGTTGGTGGTCCAAATTAGAATTCATGTCAGCTCCACGCACATTCCACATAAAGTGTTCTTTCACCTCTTATTTAATAGTGCTAAGATCAGGCGAAAATGTCTACAAAAATATATACTCTCGAGCAAGGTCAGATACTCAGTATGCTACTTTGGATTTTTTAAGCGATGTTAGAGAAAACGAATGATGTCATGTCTGACTTATTTTGGAGCAAGGGAGGGCTTTGATTAGGTTGAATTTCACGTTAAAAGGTTGTTTTACAATGTCGTACCGGATCCTAAGTCTAAGATGCAAGTTTTACACAACGAATGTTATTTTTTAGGAATGAAGCTATTTATGAAATAGTGTGTTACCAATAACCCCATTTGTTGATGTGTTTCGAGTTATCTTTATTTAATTCTATCTGTCACAAAACAACTTTGTGAGAACGGTTACAGTAACCAATCGCATAGCAAAATGATCATACACAATTCAATTTATCCTATTTCTTAATTCAAAAGATTTAGAATGTTGATGATGGTCACATTCGCTACAAATACAAGATTGTGAATGTGACGAGTGTTGAACAACGTAACACAATACTAAATGGCTTCTTGAAACTAGTATTATAAAAAAATGATAGTCAAGGGCTTCAAATAATAAAACCGAAGTACAAAAAAGGTGACTTTTTGTCCAGTTAAACACTGTACCGACTTCAACACGCACATTATGGAAATTCACAACTTGGTTGTAACTAAATTGGGCAACTAGTTTATCATATTCGTATATTTATTTACGAATTTCTGAATTCTTTATCGAAAATATTATTAGGTTTCATTTGCATACTTTCTTTTCTATATGTACTTTGATCGTGTTAAAATTTGGGAGAGATTAAACAAATTAATTCTAGAACTAGGGAACCAGGTTAATTCTAGGTTTTGATATTAAAGACTACCAAGCTTACACTACGGCACTGCAAATCTTGAGCAAATATGGTATCATTGGGTATCAAGAACTCAGGTCAAGATGAAAAATCTTTAAATCCCAAAGTCGGAGCTGAATTGGCCGTTTCTATTCTTTACTTAACCCCGACCACCATTTTGTTTAGGCTTTTTAAACTTTTTATTCGGGCCCAATCCATTTATTGTCATTCATCCTCCGCCGTCTCACCTGAATGGAATAATAAGCCTCTCCCAAGCAGTTTTGGCTTCTGCTCTCATTTATCTTCTCCAGAACTCGGTGAAAAAAAAGGTGAGAGTCGAAAAATAGGAAAGTATTGATTCTTGAGGCAGGAGGCGGACAAAGATTCAGCACCTTTTCTCCTATGATCTAAGACTTAAACTATTATTCCAAAATGAGCCCAAGGAATTCCAGCTACTTTCAGCCTTTCAAATTTTGTTGGTGGTGGAGGTGATGGGATTTTCTTGTTGGAGAAAAAAGTATCTCGGGGCTATCACCGAGCTTCTACTATTGAATAGGACATTCAATCAGGTTATCTCGTACAGTCTGTTCTATTATCCAGAAATAACCTCAAATGTTCATTAGCATGATGGTTCGAAGAAAATGTTCACACGTCCGAACGTTCCCGGTAAAGTTTGAAATCGGTCGGATATCGGATCGGATTCTTGATCCGATCCGTCCAAATTCACAGCCTCGCTCGGGCTAAGCGGGTTTCCTCTATAATTATTATCTAATCCGTTAATTCACTTAAATATTAAATAAATAAGGAATGATTTAAAGCGCATACTTTATCTGGCTTAACATGAATTGGGCATTAATAATTGTTAAATGGTTCGTCCAATCTGATTTTGTTCAATTCGATTCCATACTATGACTCGTTATACTTCGTCAAATATATAAAGGCCGCATTTAGACTAATTGAACCAGCTCTTAGAATGAAGGCGCGGAGGTTTACGTTTACATATTTTGTAATACAATTGATATTTTGTAATACAATTGATATTTTGATGAAATTATAAAATTCAGTATTGATTTTGCAATCCAATTGATCGCTTTGGACATTTGACATTTTGTGGGTGTATTTTTACTTTTTTTATTTTTACAAAGCTCAACATTTTGGTTTCAAGTAAATAATAATCTCATTATTTCTATAAATCGTTGTATAAAAATTATACACTTTTGCGGTATTACTTGCCGTATTACTTACGTAGTACTTATTTGCGGACCCTATTACACCGACTAGCTACTAAAATAGATCACGTTTATCATCTAAATGCCCGATATTACAAATACTTGCAAACTCACACAGGATTAGTCAACATTTAGAAAGAAGCTGGTAAGGATGTCGTTGGAGGTTCGAGGATTTGACGTAGAATCATATTTATGCATAAATTTTTAGATGAACGATGAAACTAGTATGGCCTCTAGGGGTAATCTGGTACGCAGATAAATGTTGAGGTTTCTAAAAAATATCTGCAAAGACCATAGATATTCGTTCGGTTACCATACCTAATGGATATGCATGCACCTCACTTATGAATTCATAGAACTAGAGAAGCAAGGGTTCCTTGAACTAAAATATACCTTTTCCCATTTATTTTTGATATGACGCCGCATAAATTACGACAACGGACAATTACCTTCTTAGAAATTGAAAGGTTTGCACAACTTGTACATTATTCTTACTCAAGATTTCAGAGCTTGACATGTTACTAAATATAACGAATAGGAAGCTGGAGAGCAGAGAAAGGAGTGACAAGGAAACAATGAATTAGAAATGAGACCTTTTCCTTCTGCACACTATTTGCCTCCACTCCAGATCTGAACGTACGAGCACATGCCTCTGAGTAATCAGATGATGAAGTATGTCTTTCATAAGTTTCTGGAGGAGTGAGACTTCAGAGATTTGCTTCTGATTCAACATTCCGGATAAATTGTAGGCTTCAATATGGAACGTCACCGTATAGCCAACCCATTTCTTGCGTATTCTTCCTCCTCTCTCTTTCCTGTGACCTAGTAAAAAGCAGAAAGGAAGATGCAGAATTTAAACTCTGAAAGGGGAAAGGGGATTGAGGGAAGAAAGGAAAGTTAATATAAATATTTTCATACCTGCTCTAAAATGAAAATGAAATCATGAAACTTTTACCCACTAAGCCTACTACAAAGTAGGAAGTTCACTAGGCTATGCTCAATTGTACCAAAGTCGTGTTTGTAAGCTTCTAAATGGAGCACAAGTGTGGAGAACTCATGTTCCTTGTCACCAGGAGACGGGTGAGCTTCTGCTTGTCTCCGTCCTTTAAATTAACTTGAGCAATTGTGGTTGACTAACCAGGAGGAGCAGGAGTCAGACCAAGACCAAATAAACTCAATACAGGCTACACGTTCCGCACCGCACTTGGCATTCAGGAAGAAGAGCAGAATGGTACGAGACACATGGACATTGGACATGGAGGTTTGAGTTGGGAGAAAGGGAAGTGAAAGCGTAGATTACGGTAATTAAGCATTTGGGACAGGCAGAGTCTCCCCAGTCAATTGCCGCACAGGAAACGTGTAACGCTGAGGGCTTTCCATGCCACAGACTGCTACATCTGATTATGGGAGGCTTTCACTCTGGCTGGGACTGAGAGAGATCTCATCAATTTCTCTCCTGATAGCACAACAGCAAAGAGCACATTGGCTCAATCTCCCCTAATAATTAAATTGCATTCTAATTTGATCATTTTATAAAATCTAATTATCCTGGATCGAGTCCCATTAAATACCGCAACGTAAAAACCGCAGCATAAAGACCGCTTGACAAAAATTGCAAAAGCAGCTCCATAAAAACATTTATCGTAAAAATAACAACATTAAAATCGGAACATTAAAACAGCAACATAAATATATTTATTCTAAAAATAACTACATTAAAATCGCAACATTAAAACAGCACCATAAATATATTTATCGTAAAAATGACATTAAAATCTCGACATTGAAACAGCAACATAAAAATATTTATCGTAAAAAGTACGACGTTAAAACCGCAACATAAAAACCGCAAAGCACAACCACAACATTAAAGACAACTCAAATCCGAAATACAATACATTTTACAGATCCGGTTTTGTCTTTCCGGTTTTTATCTTGTTATTTTCAGTTTTGCGATGCTGCGATGTTAATCTTTCGATTTTTGATATCAAATTTTTATGTTGGTATTTTATGATGAAGTCTTTATATTGTTATATTTAGTATTTTAGTATTTAATGGTATTTAATGGTGCGGTATTTAATATTGTAGTTTTAAAATATTACGAGATTTAATTTTGCGGTATATAATGTTGCGGTATTGAATATTGTGGAATTTAATGTTTCGACGTTGAATATTGCGGAATTCACTGTTGCAGAATTTAATGTTGCGGCTTTTAATGTTCTGGTGTTGAATATTGCAGAATTCACTGCTGCGGAATTCACTGTTGCGGAATTTAATGTTGCGGCTTTTAATGTTGCGTCATTTAATTTTGCGGTTTTTTGATGCGGTTTTCATGGGCTTTGCTTGGATCATTTGGTCATTGAACTATACTGCACTAAACCTAGTATGACTTAGGATTTTACGTTTTACGGACTTACTATTGAACCTTTTTTCAGAATTCACTGAAATTACATTTAAAACTAATTGTGAAATGGGTTCACGTTGAACTCGGTATTTTCTTTGCGACGTATACCTGTATGTGTTTGACTGGAATACAGAGACAGGATAAAAGTTGAGTCATGCTTTCCCTTGAAGCCGAGCAGACACAACGGACAGATGGGTTATCCATTATTTACTTCCGAGCTCTATTATTCACGTTCCACTTGGCGCTGAGTCTACGATGAGAGGCTACTTTCTTCCTTCTCAGCTTTCTCCAGACAGAAAAGTATTCGATTTTGGAATCAGATGATCTCATTTCGAATATTTACCTCCGGCTTGATGCACATACTCAGACTGAATATACTAACGTTATTGGCTCACTTCAGATGTTCAGAATCCAGGTCACGGTAAAGAAGTGTTGATATAACCTAACATGGCTTACTAAACCACTTCCATAACCTAACCTGACTTAGCTTAAATCTGCATCAATTTGAATTGCGCGTAAACTTGATGATTCTACTTAAGGTAAAATAATGCATCTAAGTTTGAGAATGTTTTATGTGACGGTTACGTCCAGACCAGAGTTGTCAATTGTGACTTGTGACCATTTGCACGTCTTCCAACGCAGATTCGTTTCATGCGTAAAGTCAATAGGCCCATAACAACCGCGAATTAAAAACCTCGAATTAAAGACCATGAATTAAAGACCGCGAATTAAAAACCTCGAATTAAAGACCATGAATTAAAGACCGCGAATTAAAACCGCGAATGAAGAACCGCGAACTTAAAGAAGCGAATTATAAACAGCGTATATTAAAACCCGCGACCATTAAAAGTTAATTAATTAATTAATTAGTTCAAATGCATTTTTAATGAATTTCGTGGTTGTTATTGTGCACGGTTTTTTAATTCTTGGTATATAATTCTTGGTTTTTAATTCATAGTTTTCAATTCACGGTTTTTAAGTTCGCGGTTAATATGGGTAACCATGTCAATATTCCATCGTCCGACGACAACGAGGTGGCTGCAATACGATAGTGCGTTTTCCAGACCGATTTCGAACCATATGAGCGATTATAGAATATAACCACTGACATAATTTCTCATGAAATTGATCTATGTATAGAAGTCATAATGCTTGAATGAATAAGGATGTACTCAAAAGCTAAAAAACTCAAGTCCAATTCTAATTTGACTTTTCTTTGTACTTTCTTGATATGTATTCCAGACCTTCTGTGTCCTCTCAAAGAAGTTTAACAAAAACTACGTCTTTCGGTTTTCCTCCACCCGGTCACTCTTCATTTTTGGACCTATGAATGCATTCCGTCGACTCTGTATCTTCATCGTAACGCATCAAGTATTTGACTTCTTCATAATTCTAGCTATACTCAGCAACTGTGTTGCACTCTCGTTCGACAGCAATAAGTTGGTATTTGACGATAAGAAGGGGATTTGGTATACGGAGGAGTACAAGCTTTCGCCCGGTATCGAGTAAGTCCAGCGAAGTCTTGTGATTGTGAATCAAGTAGTTTATTTGTGAACTAATATTTTGGTGTTTGTCGCAGATGGGGCTTTCTGGTAATTTACACTTTGGAAATGATCTTCAAAGTAGTTTCGAAAGGTTTTATTCTGAACAAGTTCTCCTACTTGCGGAATCCGTGGAATTGTCTCGACTTCATTGTTGTCGTATTTGGTTACGTCACTGAGATTTTACAAGTGCTCCAACCAGCTAATACTTTCAGCCTTAGTGACACAAGGCCTACCAGTAACCTGGACTTCCTGCGGACATTTCGAGTTCTTAGGGCTGTCAAAACAATTTCCATTTTGCCAGGTAAGAATTTATATTAATGAGATGAATGATTAATCAATTAATCTTAATTAACAGAAATCAATTGATTCTAAAAATATAACTTGTCAATATTCCCAGGTCTTCGAATGATTATCAACGCATTACTGAATGCAATGGTCCAACTGCTGGAAGTCATGCTGCTGACAATATTCTGTCTTTGTATCTTTGCTCTGTTCGCACTGGAAGTTTACATGGGGAAACTTCATCAGGTCTGCGTCCTAGTCAAAGGTAGCGAGACATCTTTGAAGGAAAGCCAGCGTCCACTGGTTGAGCCAATATTGGACACAGATCCAAATCGACATTATCTTTATGCCAAGTGAGTTGGACCCTATTTAATTTACTCATACGTTCCCACATATCCCACAGTCCCTTTAAGCCATTTTCATTTCATTTCCGTTGTGTGTCAATTTGATTAACGCTTTCGTTTTGGAGAAAGCTGAACTCCGTCAGTAAATCATCTTCGTTCATGGTGTCTGCTTTCTCCTGACTCATTCTCCTGAACGAGTAGAATATAATATCTAAATAGGCTTCTGTTTACAACCAAAGCAATGCATTTACCATGCATTTGCATCCAACGAAATACTCGTATATAAACAAAGTTATAAATCAAAAGGAATTACCTTCAATTCCCCTTAATTCCTCTATTTGTGTGAAAGTGATTAACTTCCTGTGCTTTCTTATGGATATAGTTGGGTTAACAACCGGCAGAATTGGTTTCCCAGAGACTTTCCGAAGAAGGTAAGTTCACTAATTCGGATTTTAATTGAAAAGGAAGCTATTCATGATTTCTCTTTTACAGGAGTACCAACCCTGTGGAAATGACACGGGAACGAGGTAAGATTGTCTGAGTTTTCTAAGCTGTTTCTGTTTCTCAATCCGGCTTTGGTGAAAGCCCAGAGAGTAAATCTCTGAAAACCACACACACGAGACAGGATTGACTCTGGAACTTAATCACTGAATCATTTTTCTTGGGAAACTAGGTCGTGTCCAAGGGATTACGTTTGTCTTCCAAACCTAAGTGACAATCCAGACGATGGATGGACTAGTTTCGACAATATTTTCGCTTCTATGCTCAGTACATTCCAGCTCATTACGTTGGACTATTGGGAACGACTCTACGAGTTGGTAAGCAGGCATGATTCGTGTGAACAGGGCAGGAGACAAATTAGCTTGCAATTTGGAATGCACTTGGCAATTTGGGTCTACACCGAAAGGATTCTTATTTCCGATTTACACGGTGGCGATAATCAAATCCATAATTGTGGGGATCTTCATAAGAGTACAAAAAGCGTAGAAATATTTCCAAAAGCAATGTATATAAATTTTTTCGCCATCTCTGCATAAATAAAGATTTGACAACACTGATTTTGCCACTGAACAGTTAAAAAGTGTCACTATTGTTCAATGACATTAGCTTTTGGTTTAGGTGATGTCTACCGTGGGTCCGTGGGCTCTCGTCTTTTTCATCATGGTGGTATTTCTTGGTTCCTTCTACTTGTTGAATTTGATGCTGGCAGTTGTGGCAATGAGTTACGAGACGGAAGCTCACAGTTGGGAGCAGGTACTGTATTGAAAACGAAATTCTATTTTAGGTGTTGACCCACATAATTTGAATGACCATTACGCATGCATGGAATTTATCCCAAACAATTTAGATATGCTTTATCATATGTTTTGTCCAATATCGCCGCAAAGCACTACTTTAAAAGCAGAGGAAATATTAAATTCAAAAGAAGCGTTGTAGCATCTAGAAATGCAGAAACGTACATCATGTATTCTACGTGTGTGTGTAAATTCTGATTCGTACTTCGTACTGTACAGAAAGTTTGTATCAACTTCCAACAAATTGACAAGCCCTGACCCTGAACCCAGACTACCAAAATCTCTGACTCAGTGCAAATTATGAATTAACGGTGACACAAGGGAACATGAGTCCGTTTTGAAGAAAAACTTCAATCAACATACATTTTATGATACTTGTTTGCAATTTTTACTTTTACATTGAAACCCATAAAAATGTCTGCTACCAGAAAATTAAGATTTGAAGTAATATCATGTCCATTCCCAAACCCACGAAATCGACCTCTTGTATCAAGTTTTCAACCTAAGATTCGTAGTGTTGAGAATAGGATAAGGAATAAGTGCGCAATTTCTTGTCCATTCCGTGAAGTGATACGGCAGGAGTTCAGAAATTTCTTAGCGTGGAACATTCTTCATTGTGCTACTCCTATCTCGATTTCAGCGAGCACGCATACGTCCAATCAGAGTTCTGAACAACTCTTTGCTCCCTTTTATCACACATCACCATCGCATAAAGCCTTTTGAGCTCCTTCCTAACCCGTATTAGTAATGCTATTGATTCTATTTCCCAAGAGACTTCCCTGTTTTCCAACCTTACTCTACCTTTCACTGTTCTGGATCATACTCTATTCTTTCTTTCTTTAAGGGAAGCGTTATGGAAGGCAACAATTCAGAAATGCTAACTGTTCTGATGACCTATTGTTTTCAGAAACCTCTAACCAAACACCAAAAACTTACGCTTCACCGTTCGGATTCTACCTTTAGTTTCGACGACCCCATGAAATTAAACGTGACAGTTCTGACCACGTATCGGAAAAGAACTCCTGCGGAAAGAGAAATGTTAGCTCGGACTTTACGAAATGCTTCTATTGGGAAACGTAAGCAACGGCGAGCTATAAAACGTAAACTATTGGGTAAACCGGGTGGGGCTCGGAACGCTAGTGGGGGTGGGTTGGGTGTGAGTAGTGCTTCGGGGACGGGGGCCTGCACGCCGGACGTGCGGAGCGCCACTGGAAGCATCTGTGGGTCCCTGTACAGTGGAGGTGGTGGTGGGGACGGTCCATCTCCTACACCGCTTCCCAGGCCGCGTACTGGGCGGTCTGGGAACAAAACGCTAATGAGCGGTGTGCTGGGAGAACGGAGTATTCCGCTCCCACAACCGCGAAGTGCACCGCCTGCTCTCGCCTCCATCGTGAAGAGCACTATGAATCGGAAGAAGAAGTTTGGGGGGAGTGGGGAGGAGACAGACTACAAAGTGGTCAGTTTTGTGGCTCCGCGCAAAGCGGAGGAGGAAGGGGAGTCATCGGGTGTGAATTGTGGTGGTGAGAGTGGGGAAAGGAAGCCGTGTGGTGGAATACGTGTGAGTGCCCGGGTCACAACCTGTGATGATGAAAACGAGCAGGCCCGTTTTTATTTAGAGACTGAAGCTGACATGGCCGCTAACCGAGCTGCGGCGGCTGGAAGTTTAACGGACGCCATCATGAATCTGCTGGGACGGAGATTGAGTGACGGACATTCCGGCCCTGTACCAGTACTGACATCTATCTCTCAGCCAGAAGAAGACAATACTGAATTGAAGGCAGGAGGTAGCCGACATTTTTGCAAATGGCTGAAATTATCATTTTATTTCGATTTTTGAAATGCGTACGCTTTATTTTAACTTCTTTAGATATAGAGGGCGAATCTTCCGAAATTCCAGTTCAGGATCCGAGCCCTACTCCGAGCCAAATTGATCTCACAACACAACCTTCCATTAGCATCATGGATGGAGAAGCGCTTCAAGGGAAACTAAGTGTAAGCTTCATATAATTTGAAATAACTGCAATAAAAATAACAAAAAAAAACTTCCACAGAGAAATATACAGAAATCTCGTCTAAAGCCATTCTTAGACTACAGACTTAGTATATCTAACTGAGTTGAGCAGATTTGTCCCCACCTGGATATTTTAAACCTAATTGAAGCATCATCCCATTAATCTGAATTTTTTAACCCTAGCGCAAATCATCCCGACTCTCAATCACTTCAGTCAATAACCAAGAAATTGAAAGTCGAACGTATCTGGAACTACAAGATCCTATCAATTATGATAGTAAGAAATGTTTATATTTCGTTTAACATTCCAATCGGAAGTACTAGGAAATGGAATAAGCTTACCTGTTGTTGATTCTGGATGGTTTAGGACCAATAAAAAGTGATATCGGTGAATCCAAAGATTGCTTCGAAAGAGCACGACTTCGTCTGACGCCATTCGTGACTCACTATATGTTTGAAGGATTTATTACAACTTGCATTGTGTTCAACACGATTCTCCTTGCGTCGGAGCATCACGGCATGCCGGATTGGTTGGATACTACAATTACATACGGCAGTCACGTAAGTTGATTTGGGGATTGTATAATATGCCGTCCAGCACATGGCTCAAATCTGGTATCTGAACCCCAGTCCATCCATATGTATATGAATTTAAGTTTAAGTGCAGGAATCTCTCAAAATGTATTGTTCGTCAATATTTTGAACATTTTCCCCCAGGAAAGATCATTCTTGACGCAGTTTTACAAGAATATTGGCATGAAATACTTTATGCAGATTTTAGATTGTGTATGTACAATACTTACAAAAGGGTCAAATTGTTTAGAAATTCGGCCCTTTAGTTGTTTCCAAATTCCTAGCCAATCCTTCGAATTGAGCTATAACTACCAAATTCGAGTTTAGAAATTCAAAGAATAAAGAAAACAGCGAAAAACGCGATCGCTCATCTGAACAGAGCGTTCAAAAAATTTCTGTGTTACAAGTTCATTCGAGATGTGCACAATCTACTCTGAAACTTTTGTCTTCGCGAAGTTTACCACATTTCTTATAAATATTTCCTGTCATCAGGAAGGAGTCAAAGATGAAGGGTTTGTTGGCAAAACTGTAATTTAATTCGTTTGTTTATTTAGTGCTTCACAGCTGTCTTCACTTTGGAGTGCATCGTGAAGCTAATTGCTTTGCAAAAAGATTACTTCACTCAATACTGGAACTTATTCGATTTGGTAGTCGTCCTTGTAAGTTTTGTGGATCTGCTGATTGAGTTCCTGGTTGCTGGAAATAACTTTGCTTTTCGAGTTGTCAGATTGGTAAGTTTGAGTATACAGGATAAGTTTAAACTACTTTCCAGGAACCAAAGTTCTTTGAATTATAATGCTAATTAATTTGTCTTATTTCCTAGTTGAGAATCTTTAAACTTGCTCAAAGTTGGCTCACGATGAAAGTTCTTCTCAATATCATATTTTCCACATTTGGAGCTCTCGGGAATCTGACACTCGTTTTGGCTATTTTCATCTATATCTTTGCTGTACTTGGAATGCAAATCATTGGAGGACAATATACCCCGCTTAACTTTGACTCTAATAGTCCAGAAGACGAAGATTTCCCAAGGTTTGTTTCCAGTAGTATGGTGGTAACCTATAGATTTCATTTTTAATTTTCATCCTGAATTTTCTGAATGTTCAAGATGGAACTTTTCTGACTTCTGGCATGCCTTTATGATGGTATTTCGTGTCCTTTGCGGAGAATGGATTGAGCCGCTCTGGGATTGTCTAACTTGCCACAAGGAAGCTGGCGTGGTAAGCGGAACTAAGCGAGAAATATTGAAAATAGTATTCGTAAGGAACAAGGAATCAATGTGCTAATCGAATTTATATTTTAGTGGAAGTGCTTCGTCATATTCTTGCCGATCCTCGTGTTTGGAAACTTTATTGTTTTGAACCTCTTTCTCGCCTTACTCCTCAACAGCTTCAACACAGAAGGTGAGCTTATCCAGAATATAATGGAATCAAAGCAATATTTTGCGATATTTAATATAATATTTACTCTCTGAATTTTGAATGTTTCCAACGCAGAGCTGAAAGCCCAGAGAGACGTAAGTACATATTTTCAACTCTATTAACGACATTAACATTAGAAAAGTTTAATATTGGAATTTCCTGACAATAATGAGTTAAGATAAAATACTCAAATACTGAATTGTTTCACTCAAACATGATTTCAAATATCAGTCCTCACAATTATACAAGCCTTTCTTTACCAATAGCATTTGTGAAATATGACCCTTGCTTTGGTTACAGTGTCTACTTGAAATTTAATTCGTTCACGCTTGGTGTGTTCTAGAAAGAGAAAGAGCTTTCAGGAAAGGTGGATAACCTTAAAAAAGTTGTTGGAATGTTAATGATGAAGAGCGATCGAAACGAGGAAGGCAGAACGGATGGCGAGGAGGAGATGCGAAAGGTGAGAAACATAATTCTTGGATCAATAATTTTCCTCAAATAAGTTTTCCGAATTTCTATTCGAAGTACGTTCAGAATTTGAATATCTCTCGTTACGCCATACTCACACTCAAGAAAACGTGTACTCCATATGCTCTGAGCCAGATCAACGCAACTTTGTGAACTTAGTGCATTTTCCCGTTTCAAAGGAAGATTATGCAATGATAATACGAATTACGACAATCTTGCAGAAATTTAATGTTCCGGGACATACACGACGAGAATCGAGATTAAAAGTGAAATTCAGGACAGCTGCTCACAAGGTTGTGCTTCTTAATCGTAAATATGCAGCGGAAAGAGCAGTCAAGAGAGCCACGGAAAGTCATGGACGCAAAGCAATTGTGCCAAAACCCAAAGAAGTGATGTCGGATCGGTTTTTAAGTAATCCCCTCGCTACAATGCACGGATACGTCAGTTGGAGCAAAAAAATTTATTCTACATAGTTCTTTAAATTCCTTAACATGATGCGTTTCTTTGCAGCGATACATAATGATCTCTGAGAAAACTGCATAAAGTTTATACAAATTGTTTTGTTCTTGTATTTCATGCAGTCTCCGAGTAAAACAAGCCAGCAAAGTGAAGAACTGGATGATGAAGGAAAAGCTCATCTTCGGGATTGCTGCCCTGGTTCTGTCACCAGTTTTAATATTCCGTGTTTGAAGTTTATTCACAATTACAAATCGGAAAGATGGCACAATGCACGAGCTTTCTGTCTCAGAATTGTGATTCACCCTTCGTTTGAATGGGTGGTATTGGTTCTCATTCTTGGTTCGAGCATCACGCTCTGTTTCGAAGACGTCCATCTGGAAGAAAATTCAAACCTCAAACTCACACTCTTCATTCTCAACAACGTTTTCACCGCGCTCTTTGTAATTGAGATGGTGTTTAAGTGGATGGCATTGGGCTTGCACAAGTACTTCACCAATTTCTGGACAATTTTGGATGTTTTTATTGTCACAGTAAGTTGAAGCACATAAAAGCTTTGTGCATCGCTCTAATTTTCTAACTAAAAATGTTACATTTGCGAATCTGCAGGTTAGTCTTGTGACCCTTGGGTATGACATCAGCTGTGAGAACTGGAAAACACAAAACAATAATGCCAAAACGCCGATTCAGTCTTTGAAGGCACTTCGAACACTTCGTGCCTTGCGACCGCTCAGAGCCATTTCAAGATGGCAGGGAATGAAGGCAAGTTTAGCACGTATTTTAAAATGTGAGGAATATATGGTCCCCATTTTGAATTCATGCAGCGCGGCCTTCTAATCTGACCGATTCGATTTTTTCAAGGCAGTTACTTTCTCCTAATGCAAATTCCCTACATTACCACGACATGGAGGGAATATTAGTAGTAGCTCAGATTTGTGATTTTACTTTGCAGGTTGTGGTCAACGCACTTTTGTATGCTATACCGTCGATTGTAAACGTGTTGCTTGTGTGTCTATTGTTTTGGCTTGTCTTCGCAATCATGGGAGTGCAATTCTTCAAGGGAAAGTTCTTCAAATGTATCTACAGCAATACGGGCGATTTGGTTTCTTACAACATAGTAAGCACGTCTGCCTTTTATTGTGCGAACCGGAAATAATTTGAGTTGTAAAACGCCATTTTTGATGCAATAGGTTCAAGATAAGGTGACGTGCTGTTCCAATCCTGACATGTCTTGGGTAAATACTACTCCAAACTTTGACAACGTCCTGCAAGGGTATCTTTCGCTGTTCCAAGTGGTAAGGCCTTTTTCCTTACGACTTTGTTTTGCATTTCGGTTCACTCAAATCACATAGTTAATTTGAAATGTTGATCTTTGTAATTATACCAACATTTCCTACTCTGGATATAGGCCACATTTGAGGGATGGATGGAACTCATGCGAGCTGCGAGTGATGTTCCAAATAAGCCAGATGAAAATGCAAGGCGTGGCTACAGTTATGTGTCAAATCTCTTCTTTGTTGTATTCATCATATTTGGTTCTTTCTTCACGCTTAACTTGTTTATTGGAGTTATCATTGATAATTTCAACATGTTGAAGAAAAAGGTATACAAAACTAAATACACGGTAAATTCAACGTCAAATTCATAACCAAATGCCTTATTTTATCTAATTCTCCACTGTATTCTAGTACGAAGGAAACCTACTAGAAATTCTGCTTACACCAAGCCAACGTCGGTATTATACGGCAATGAAGAAATTGGGTCGAAAGAAGCCCCGGCGGGTTATTAAACGTCCACTCAACAAATGTCTGGCATTGTTTTACGACATTTCCATGTCTCGACGGTGGGTTTCTGTTGTTACATTTCCTGATTTGCATTAATTCCATGTCATAAGGATGAAAGTTGTATGTGCATTGTACATGGGTAATTAAAAGGCAATGTCTGTTACAGGTTTGAAATTTCTATATTCGTGATGATCTTCCTGAATATGCTTGTGATGTCGTTCGAACATCATGGACAAAAACAAATATACGCACATATACTAACTGGATGCAACTCGTTCTTCAGTACGATCTATGCCTTAGGTAAACTATTAGCTCTTAGTATGCTGGCCACTTATATTTCAATGAAGTGTTGCAGCAAATACTAATTCCTTGGCAATCAATATATTCGTACAGAGGCAATGGTCAAGATTATCGGAATGCGCCACTACTACTTCACATTTCCTTGGAACGTATTTGACTTTTGTTTGGTCGTCTTTTCAATAATTGATCTGCTACTTGTCGACTCGGAATTTCTGCCCTTCCCTCCAACTTTGCTTAGGGTTGTTCGAGTTTTTCGAATTGGACGAGTACTTCGACTCATCAAGGTTTGAATATGAAAACAAATCCGTAATTAATGGATTAGTGTTGGGATATGTTCATCAATGCGTGGTGTAGTTCAATAAAACATGGAATTAATTTCAGGCCGCAAAAGGAATTAGGAAACTTCTATTTGCTCTCATTGTCTCACTTCCGGCACTCTTCAATATTGGTGCCCTTCTTGCTCTTCTGACGTTCATTTATGCTATTATTGGCATGGCTATATTCAAGGATGCAGCACTGTACAAACCACTCGATGCCGTTTTCAGCTTCAAAACATTTCCTAAAGCAACTTTGATGCTCTTCCGGTATGAATAATTGAATAAGCACTCAAATCATGTGATCTTGGCACAAATCTAATAAACTATTGGTGATTTGAACCAGCCTCATGACTGCTGCTGGATGGAATGACGTGCTAGATGCTCTAACAGTTGAAGATGTCTATTGTGGAAGCTACCGTAAAATTATATGCGGAAGGTTTGGAGAACCAGAATGCGTGATGCGAGGTGCGGCGGTTCTCTACATGGTCAGCTACATAATCCTGAGCTATCTAATTGTGATCAATATGTACATTGCCATCATTTTGGAGAATTTCGTCGAAGCAAATCGGGATGAAGAAATTGGGATTGTTGAAGATGACCTGGAAATGTTCTATGTTCGGTGGTCAAGGTTGGTCCAGCTGCTAACTAAGCACAAATACTTCATTCCTGGCGCCTGGAACCTTCCAGTCTGGCATTCATGTTTCTTTCAACTTTCACATTTAGATACGATCCCAGTGCAACTCAATTCATCAATTTCGACCAACTCTCCGAATTTTTGGCTTGTCTTGACCCTCCGCTGGACGTCCCGCGTCCAAACATAGTCGCTATTGTGTCATTTAATCTTCCAATCGCTCGGGGAAATAAGATACATTGCTTGGATATTCTTCATGCCCTTGTCAAGCATGCACTAGGTCATGTTGATGATTCGGATGAATTTCGAAAGGTTGGTTCCTATAAACTCTATGATGATGTATGCTGTGAATTTGAGTTATGATCTCGTCATATACTTATTGAACTTTAATATTTTTACGTACAGATTCAAGAACAAATGGAGGTTAAGTTCCGTAAGCAGTTCCCTGGGCGTAAACTGCTTGACATCATTTCTTCAACCCGTATCTGGAAGATCCAACATAACGCAGCCGTAATAATTCAAAGGGCTTGGAGGGCATACCAGGCTCGGAAGAATGCACCACCGGACATTGCCAAATCGACTCAAACGATGAGATCTGCGGATACGGTTGGTCATGGTTTAGGCCATGCTTTCAACAAGATCGGCCAGTTCTTCCACGTCGGCGGTGACCATGGAAAACGTCGAAAGTCTTCGGTTCGTGATCCCGCATTACTTTTTTCACGGCGTAGGACATCTGTAAGTGCAGATGGTAATTTTCCCACACTTCCTTTGACGACCATCTCCTTGTCTGTCTTCTGTAAGTTCATTGTCTCCTCGCACGTTGTCCACTGGAAGCGAATGGCCTGAGCTTTACTTGGAGTTGCATGAATTTCAAGCTTCCGACTCTGGAATGCGCGGGGACAATGGCACCACTTCCAATGTGAACAATCCCGTTCCTCAATGTTGTCTTTGTCCTCTGTATTTGTCCTGTATTCCTACCACTGATTGATACATAAGCTTTGCATGACCTCTTGTTCGATCGTTGGGATGCTAACCGTGACTGTGGTGTGGTGGTAGGACAAGAAGGAGATGAGTCCCGTCGCAAGTCACTCGCAGTTGCACAGCAGAGACGGGGATCCCTTGTTGAAGAGATTAAGGAACTCAATCGTGAGGCACGGAAACACTCCGAGTGGGAGCGCGTCGAGCGGGAACGAGGAAGTTCAGGTTCCGCGAAGTAGTTTCAGTAGTCAGTCCTCGTCATCGGCCAGTCCGCTGACCCGTGTGGATGCGGCTGCTGGAGCACATATCCGTGGACGGCGTCTGTCTCCGTCAAGACTCTCCGGTGGAAGCTTTGACGTGGCAGTGAACTACGGTATGACCTTCACTCCGCCCATTAATACCCAACTACTGTCAATCCATCTGCCAAAGAGTCAGAATAAACATCTCGTTTCACCTACTTTGTCCCAGAGTGGGAATAGTAATAATTATGACCCGAGCATAAATATTTCGTCCCCGCTCACCTCATGTCCAACAACTCCCTCCTCTCCACCTGAAGATTCTCAACTTCAGGAAACTAGCATCGTGGTGCAGGTGCACGAAACAAGCTAGTGACCAGTTTCTGACAACCAATGTTTTTTTTACTAAATCCGGTTCTATGATTAGTGATTTTTAGGAAAAATTTAGGAAAAACAAATGCCATATAGGATTATACTTGATTTTTCGAGAAACACCTTCTCTTTGTGATTTCACGGTATGACGGGGGCATATGCTTCCTCAATTGTGAATTATGAATCAATTGAATTAAATTAATCGAATTTCGAATACATCATGTTAAGTATTAAATAAACTATTTCAATATGATATAAAATCACACCCAGAATCACGAATAGTGGCCCCACTTGTCAACGATTTCCAGGTGTACCAGGTACCATACACTGTCTGTATTTAAAAATTGCCAAAATGGGAACTATTCTAGCATGTATGATAGGTGTTAAATAATGTTTAATCTTAATGTTTTGGGTTAAATACGTCCTTATCCGTATACGATGTCAAACTTTGTAGTTGGGGTTAATATAGTCCTCCAAAGTCTCGAGATCAAACTCATTATAATTAAGTCTTCGCCAGAACAATAGGAAAATGCATGCTCCGGCATTTAAATTAGTCGTAGAACACTATTGTGTAAGCGTTGTAAATTAATTCTGTATTGTGTAAATGTAAAAATTCATGACTCTGTTTAGACATTTCTACTACTGCTAAGCTAACTCTTACATTCAGCAAATATAACATTCCGAGTTGTTCATTATGAAGCAGAACAGTGCTGTTCTGGAACTGCTTTTCCCAATTAGTTTGGAACTACTCCTCTATACAATTAAAAGTCAACACTTGTGATAGGTACTACTTTGAACATTGTGTATTGTGCAATACATTGTAAAGTAAGTACATATGTAGGTATTACATTGTACATATTAAATTATATCCAAATTAATCAATACGAATGCCATCAAGGCCATTTGTAGAAGTTAGCGGTTAGAATTTGCGGTGTTAATGAGCCTCTGTAATATCCCGTCTGATGCTGGTGATGATGTGATTGCAATATTAAAGCTACAGATCCGTATATCTATCTGTATGTAATCGTTTGAGTCTATGTAGTTTGTAACTCAGTTGTTAATAATTAGAAGCTAATTAAATATTCGTCTACCCAGTTCGATAAAGTAAGGGGACACTAACAAAGAAAGCTCATAATTTTACATTTCCCGGTTCTACTAAAACGCATTTTACGTACAGTGAGCCTAAAAAGAATCTCAGTGAAATTAGACCGACAATTTGTATTGTAATAGAAGTGGGAATTATCCTATGTACTTATTTGGATGCTACTGTTTCATCCTGAAATTGTTATTAGATTTGTTGTTTTTTGAATTGAAGGAATTCACTGGTGTTCTGATCTGACTATAGATTGGATATGGATACTAACGTTTTATGGTGAAAATATTATGTGAATTAGAAAATTAGAGACACTCTTCCAAAGTTTGTCAAATGTCGTCGGTTCTCCTGTACTCATAAATTCAGAAGTAAAATAAAAAAAAGTTAGAAATACATTACTTAAAGTTTACAGTACAGTACTTACATAACGAGCAAAGTCGAAGTCTCTATGATGTGTGACGTTTCTCAATCTGAACTGAAATAAAATTTATCAACTAATTAATACCAGTGAAGATTTTGGATTATTTTCAATCTCTGCATTAATTGTACTTCGAAATGTAACCTTGATTTTGAAGTACTATAGTATTCTACTCTTGAAAAATACTTACTGCTAGAATGGAGCATATAAGTGAAAAGACAACTCAGTCAGTCATCAGAAGCACTGGTGAAGTTGAAAGCTATGTTTTGTTCACTAAAAAATCTCCCGATATTGAACTTGTTCATGAATATTTTGATTTGACTACTTGGTATTGGCAATCTACGCATTATGTAACTCTGAGCTTTCTCAGGTTAAAAATAAATCATAATTTAATAAAAAGTCATAAATCTATAATTAATTAAGGAA
>JAQFYU010000536.1:0-21015 GCA_034694905.1 Ceratophysella granulata | reverse complement strand
ATATTTACATTACATTCAAAATTGTTCAGATCAGTACTTCCACTGAACTTGCCTGTATTCAATTCTCGAAGCTACACAACTAATGCAACATTTGTCTCATTTTAATTTGCAGCCATGGACACTGGCCTTTAACAAGAGACGGGAACAAAGCTTCAACAAAGAAGTAACCTTATAAATAGGAATACAGTTGATCTGATTTGTCAATTCAGATTTCTTCACTTCAAAATTCAAAACATCCTAAAACTATTGACGTTCTTGACTTTAGTCGTGACGCAGCACCGATATACATCAGCGGTAATACTAGCTCCTAATCTCATTCGGTATTTGATTATACGTGTGTGCAACGAGTTCCGTACTATGTAAAACAACTGCTGTTAAATGTTCTATAATTAGTTAATACATTTGTTTCATTTGTACGATTCATGTGTACGTCTTGTCTGCCTCAATTCGATCAGTCTATGCAATAAAGTGAGTTCTCCTTCCATGCGTAAAGTGCTAAAAATTGTACTATTGCTATTCTACTGTGCTTCACAATTACGGTCTCCTAATTTTTGGAAAACTTTGTCGGAATCCAAAAAAATCTTCAATTTTGACCTTTGCGTCGCATTGAAGTAACCACTATACGAAAATGTGTTCCTTTTCCCGTTTGGCTGACGAAGACCTCGGCGGAGTAACCTGCTCGTCTTTACTAATTCCGTACAATTCATACTCCTCGTCACTAGAAAAGCGGACATTGTCCCCTGACCGCTTGAAATAACTCATTGTTTTTGGAAACTCTTTATGATGATCACTGAGACTTGAGTCCGAAAAAGTTTTCTCAAGTTTTGGAAAAGGATTTTCCGCTGCGTTGCCCTGCTTTCCTGACGGAGTCTTCTTCAATGAAGGAAGTGTTCTGCTCCGATGTGTAGTACCCGAGGAACTTTCAGCCGTTGAGTATTTACTTGGAATCACAACTTTGTTCCCACCGCTGCTACTGCCTGCTCCGCTTGTAGGAATATTGGTCCGACTATCATTCCGTAACATTGTGTGATACGTAGGTGCGACATAATTGTAAACTACTTTCACTTTCTGACGTCCAGGGTCATTCCGAGTGGTCTTGGACCCATTGGCTCCCTGTTGATTGAAATAGTAGTCGTTGGCATGGGAACAGTGACTATGGTGATTATGATGGTGAGGATGCGTTGTATGAGAATCGCCGTAGGCTCCATGTGTCTGAGCAACGTTTTTGTTACTTGGAAAGTAGCCATAACCGAATCCGTAGCCATAACCACCAAAGGACTTAGTTCCAATTAGATTATCCCAAGATTTGGGTTTGACGGGTTCTGCCCGACCTTGAACTGGATTTCCGGATACGAGTTTGTTAGTTGAGGAGGATGCAGGTTCTTTGGATTGACTATTGAGTCTTTGAAATGGGTTTGCTGGATCTTTGGAACTGTTGTGCAATTCACGGCTACTCTGACATTTTCTATAACAATCGTAGTAGTATCCTGATGAAGGCTCGTCTTCTGAACCTTTCCCTTTTTCCTTTTCAGAAACTTTGACTGATTTGGATCTTTTTTGTTGAAGAACTTGTTGTAATTTGGCTTCTTCGAATTCTGATCCAGTGTAGAGAATGTTGGTTCCGGTAACGAGCACTTCTTTGTCAAAGGATTTCTGGTCTGACTTCCGGGAATGGGAAGGACAGAAGCAGCATACGGTTGAAGCGGCTGCCTTCAAGCATGGTCCGCCTAATGGTGTTCCACATGGATTTTTGTAGACACCGGCCAGGATTTGCTTTTCTCGCCAATTTAGTTCTTCCAGTTCTTTCATTTTGTCTTGGAGTTTCTTTTGGAGATGGACGTAGCGCATGTGAAGCTCCACCTAAGTAAAAAATTTGAAGTGCAATATTTGGCAACATTCGGCATTTCGTGGGCAGGGATAGGGTAATATCAATCGAGTTTTGATGATCATTGATTTCCAAATCACAATTTTGAAGATCATTGAATTTTAAATCATGATCTTTAACATTGAAATAAATTTGATTTCAGGATTGATCTCTAGATTAAGTCATTGGATTTTGGATTTGGATTTCGAAATAGTTATTTAAAATGTATCAAAATTTTGGTTTTCAGAATGGCGACTTTTACGTACTTACTTAATCTGTGTTTTAACATCATTTATTTTGTTATTTTGAATTTGTCAAAAACCGCAAAAAACATGGTTTTTGATTTGATTTAGTGATTTTGAAATCAAGTAACTGATTTTGAAAACGGGATTATATTTTCTTGAGATTTTGTCAATCCTTATTTGTCATCATCGAGGGTCATAGACAGAGACACAAAAAGCATGGGAAAACTTTCAAATGATACGTAATAGATGAGAACTGAGATCAGGCCAACCGCTTGTCCTTACATCTTATTGTGACAGATCGCTCAATGGAAATTGGCAATTGGAAGCGGCCTGCGGCCTGGAACAGCAATATTGTAACACCACAAGCCAAAATTCAAAATTTTAAAAAAGCTCAGTGTTCAATCACAGTTCACAGTTATGCAAAATCCACACGCCTGAAATAAGATGCTGAATTGCAGCATTTTAAATTGAAATTAAAAGTGTCACGTTTCTGTCACATTTTTCTTGCAGACTGACGCCGCTGCTTTCGACTGGAATGTCGTAATTAAGTAAATTACTGTCAAAAATACCCAGAATGTTTCTCATAATTTTACCTTTCTGGCTCGTTCATCTGACACCACAATCATTTTCAGATGCGTTGGACATTTCCGAATAAAGCCAACCAGGGATTTGTGCTCGACTCGAGCCATGTTTTGTCCGTTTATCGATAGAATTACGTCTCCTGCAATAGAAACATGGAGTACGTAAAATCGATTATCACAACCTTATGAATTTTAATTAATGCAAATTAATGTATGTATATTCCTCAAATATTTTTGAACTGTTCGTTTTTACCTTCTCTTAGCCCAGCTTGATGTGCAGCACCGTCCTGCTCTACAGCATTTACGTATGTAATAAAGTCAGTCTCACGATTTCCGTGCTTGTAACGAACTCCGTAGCTCTGTAAATATTTACAATTAGAAATGTCATTACTCAGTTTTAAGTGAATTCATAATTCACAATGCAAATCTTAAATGTTAAATGTCACATCCTTCCGGTTTCATTCATGCATCTTTCTAAAATGCACATTTACACACATTTGAGTTCAGTTCAGAAGAATCCATTGTGAATAAACCTGTTTTACTGCGCACAAAGTGAAAACGAAAGTTTTACTTTTAAATGAATGAGAAATGGTAAAAAAAAGTTAAATAAACATAATTCAGTAAAAATAAACTTCGAAATACCAAAATTGACTTCACCAAATCAAAACGGAACCCGTGTGAAAATATGCACTCACAATATTCCGTGGTTACGTTTGCTTATAAAAAACAAGTCACCCTAAATTATTTTTAGCCTGGAATCCTGGACTGGAATAAAAAATACATGCGAAGAGCTATACACAGTGAATGGCAAATCTACTACAAATCTGTTTAGTCTGTCTGTATTGGGTCTGTAATCTGTAAAGTGCATAAAAAGTTAAAGGAAGTAAAAAACTTCATTTTTTTTTTGTAAAACCAACTGAGCATGCTATTCATTAGTTCAAGGCGTGGCGTAAGCGTTGGTGTTGGATGGATTATTGTTTTAATCAAGTATTTTTTTGTTTTCGTACGACGCCCTCAATCTTTTATGGATCCGCATTCACATGGATGTTGACTGTAGGTTGACTATTTGACTATCATGACTTTTACATGCTTACACGACGTCTCAAGGAAAGTTGCTCGAATTAATCACATTTTGTGCAATTTTGTGCAATTTTGTGCATATTTGATTCATTGTACTTTTTTGTTTTAAATGTTGCTTTGATATTTAAGCCATTTTGAACGCTCAGCTCACTCACTATGATATGCAATCATGTCATATTTCAATAAAACCATCAGAATAAACATTTAAAGCGGAAATAGGAATACAATTCAGAAAACGTTTCAAGTTTTGACGAATTCCGATTAGAATCTGTCTGTACATTACATACATAGTGGATGAATTGTTCGTGAAAACGTAAAACTAAAATGAATTAAGATGGTTTTCTGTTTTCTAGGCGAATTGTAGATCTTTTTAGTCGAGTTGAATACCCAAGCGGATGAGATTCTTCAAGAATTGGATAATTTGAATCTAACCCGAACGCTGAACTCCTGATCCTGATGCAGTAGCGACTGAACGAAAGTATAAAATTGAATTGAGTAAATTCCTATGCAAATAAGTGTAAGGAATTAATCTAAAAAGCTGTTTAAATTGAAGTCAATTTCAAGTATCGTAATGTTTGACTTGACCTCGCTGAGAGTCCTGAGCTTTGACCTCGAGAAGAAACAGCTAACATTGCGAAATATAATACAAAAATGCGAAACGCACATTTCACTTACATATCATGCCAACAATTTTTTTCAGCTTCAATTCTCGAATGTCGGTTCCATTCCGAAACGAGCGTTGGAAATTGATAGCATTTTCATTTTGAAATATGCCCATTTAAATATTCGTTTTCTTTAAAAGGCCGAGTTTCCAGGTTTCACCCTCCCAGAGGTTCATCAGTCGATCGATCTTTAACAAGTCTGCAGAATTTCATATCATTTTTCTAGAACTTTAAAGAATTTCCTGCCTTCTGAAGCCGTCTTCAATTTTTTCATACCAGAGTCATCAGAAATGTCTCTCATGTGTGCAATTTGCTACGAAGTTCTGGACACCAGCGAAAACAAAACTGACGATGGCGATCAAGTCTCCTTCCCAGCGTCAACACGATGTGGCCACATATTCCACAGCCATTGTCTGGACACTTGGGTCTTTACTTTACTTCGGAGGAATCCCAGGTCAGCAACGTCTATCAAAGTCACCTGTCCCTACTGCAAGGCCGAGCTGCCGTTCTACACCCGGCTCTACCCGATCCAGCCCGAAGAAACTTCAAAAGATGACTCCACCGAGGCTCCAACAAATAACCCATGTCAATGTTGTGCCCACGAATATGTTTCAGCCTCACCGATGATGGAAGTTCTACCACTGCCACGTCAAACGTTGGAAACTCGGGGCCGGACCCGTGCTCGTCATGTAATAATGCGAATGCGAGTCAATGGTTCAGGTCAGTTGGCAGAAAATGCGGCTTCAGGAGAACAAGCACAGCAACCGTCTGGAACCCCGGTGACTCGACCAAGTAAGTAATTTTTAACCGTCAAAATATTGGGTTTGCTAACCTTCCTGCTAACCCCTTTCACCATTTCGGGAAAATCTAAACTAGCTAACCATTTGCCCAACCTAACCTAACTCAGCATGTGGAATTCATAGGGTAGCATGAGGGTTAGCATCAGGATTGAAGCACCTTACAGGGTAGCAAATGCCATGGATACCTTACCGATACGAAATATTGGAATGGCGCGCAGCGATGTGCAATTGGGCATGACCCCTGACGAGCAGAAGCCTTAGTTTGACGTTTTTGAAACGATGTTTTTGTTCAAATGATATTTTTTGCATTCCAGGACGATATGATTTCCTGCCAGAGCGTACTACTCCCTTGATCCACACATACACTGAAGCACTGAATCAGTTCATCGACGCCAGAGCAACTCAAGATCGTGAAAGTACAGGGTCAACAAATCTTATGACACTTCCAGCCCCAGTGACGAATTCACCTGAATTTCAAAGTTGGGTTCAAGAGCGCATTAGTACACTGGTCACAATCTATACTCGTCGTCTTTGTCAAGCAGAATCTGCCGATGATGCTACTCAGACTCTGGAGACTGGAGATGGTGCGAATGCGAATAACGATGGAGATGGAGATCAAGCTGCTGGCGGAAGTGGAAGAGGATTGGCATAAGTAGGCTTGGTGTGCAAATTTAATATTCCGAAATATTGTTAGTTTATGTGAATCGCCGAACTGTGACGTCTTAGCCATGAAATGTTCTGGGTTATTCAAATTAATTTGACTACTACAATAGTAAAACGACGAAATTTTATCGAATTAATTTATTTTCAAATCTGGAATCTTGAATTTCTAGTCCAGTCTGTTATTTTAGACTGTGAAATGTGCTCAACCATTTTTGCCTGTATTTGGGTAGATTCAAAAATATTTATTGTATCAAATCGGATCTTACAAAAAGTAGATTTTATTTTAGCAACATAGTTGTAGGTTGTAGCTGTGTCTTGTGCACTAAAGAATATCAAATTGACTAATATACGTTGTACAACCAATCTACAACTATTACAATTTACACTGATCTCGTACGCTGAATTCCTCAAAATTGATTAAAAGTGAACTCAAGCGTGTTTTATGGTTGTATTGTGTCTAGTCGTATTCATTTATTGTATTTTTGGTGCTCGTAATTTTCAAAGCAGATATGATGTTTTCATAGTATATGCATTAAATATATTGGTAGCTAGTAGGGTGTCAAAATTTCAATTTAAAGCCATAATCATATTCAGAATTTCTAAAAAGACTGAATTCAAAGCATAAAAAAATTACCTGTAGTGTGAATCCATATGAACCGTTCCTCTTCTCGATGAAAATTACGCGTCTTTTAGATTCTGATTCACCAAATATCCATAGGCCCTTGTGATCCTACGGCATTTGCATAAAAAAGGAATCGAAACATGCATAAATTCATAGTTATTTTGTAAAACGCTTATAATTTCATCGTGCGATCGAATTCCGAATGTAGGATGGTAGTGTGAAATGCCAATAGCAGATCTGTACATAAGCTGGTTGTGTAATTTTTGGTTTTTCCATAGTGCATTCAAATTCTAATAGATTTCAACCTTGTAAATGGCAAATGGTAAATATTTTAAGCTTACTTTACCACATATACATAGTATTGCAATGAGGGACGCATTAGAATTAAAGAGGACCCATATAAAGTCGGAATAAAATTTGTGAAAAACGTTACAATTTGAACTCTGTGTTTCATACAATATTTAAGGACGATATATGCCTTCGGCTTCTGGTCTCATTCTGAATTAGTCTAAAATTAATTGTAAGTCACCAGTTGTCTAATTCAAAAATCGAGCACCGCTAGACGATGATACTTAACAAAGTCACCGTATTTATCGAAATTGAGCTCAATTGATCAAAAAATTAAAAAATTAAGCTGTATATAATTAATGAGAAACCATTTTGGTTTTTATAGTAATTTCTTAAGCTTAGTAGTCACCCGAACCATCAAATCAAGCTGAAACTTCGCATATTATTGGCAAATTGTAATCACATCGCATAGTGGTGTTCGATTTTGGTATTAGACAACTGGTGATTTACAATCATTTTCAAACTAAGCATTGAGAATGAGGCTGAAGGCCAATGGCGTATTGGGTCCTTAACGTATTTTGAAATCATGCATTTGTTCGAAACAAACTACAATCTACATTTTGGAAAAATAGAAAATATAAATGACTTTTACCGGCCGCATCCTATTTGAAATTCGTAATTTTTTTAAAAATTCGTTATGCATGCAGAATGCAGTGATAAACGGAATACAAAAACACGTTTTGTTCGTTTTGTTTCAATTACCTTTTGCGGAATTTCTGCTGAAAGACAACTTGCAGAGGCTGAAGCATTAGCAGTTGCTGTATTGATATTGTATAAATCCATTAAAGTCTTATCACTTTCCACAAAAGTAACAAAACTTCACGTTCATACTCTGACTGAAAAGAAGAGTGACATGTGTCAATGTGATCAGTGAGGCCAATGTACCCTAGCGATCACCACAAAATCACAGTCTTAAAATCACCATTCGTCCCGGAGGTCGGCAGAATTTGAACTACATGTATTGCTAGATCTACCCAGGACGGGCTACTGTTTTAGCAAAACAATTATACACAACACTTCAACCATATGGGCTAACATCTAAACATGTCTATTTCAAAGCCCAAGAGTCATTAAACCGTGAAACGCCAAATGCCCCAGTAAATCCCCGTCTAGCCCAATGCAATAAAAAGGAATAATAGCTTAGTCCTTGTTTTTGTGTTGGGTTCTTTCTTCTCGTCAGCATTCGGAATTCGCATTCGCCTATATTTTGAGCCTATTAAGGTATGTATACCCGAAAACCGAGAAAGCTAAGACCATGCATTGAACGTCTAACATACATGTGACCCCTTAGAGAAAATGGGAGAAAGCGGCTCGGAGAAAGCAGACGCGACATTGGGCTTTTGGAATTTCGAATGTGGAGCATCCTTGCGCAGTCTAATTAGTTAGTCACACGCAATTCCTAACCTTGAGTAAATTTTATTCGCGTTTGTGGACCAGAATTAGACCATTCGCTGGGACAGTATTAACGTGAAACATTATTGATTCAAGAGTAAATAGACATTTCGTCCAATAAAACACAATCGTCAGGCTCAGAAGTTGCAACATACGAACAAGGTAATTGAAAACTGGGGAAATTCATTTTCTGTAAAAATTAATACATGAATTAGGAACAGCTGTGATTTTTAACGAGTATGGTTGAAAGAATGTAAACACTCTAAAGTGAAAAATGCAACATAAAACCGGTTGCATTTTCCCGTTATAAAATCTTGAAATCTATAGAACAACAAGAAAAGTGTGTCACAAAATCATTGGAGAATTCATGCTATGCATGTATGTATAAACATCTTGCTTGTTTAGTTATTATTCAGCAGTTTTCATGTGGATAACCAAGTCGACGCTATAATTAAGGGTGCATCAAATAGTTTGTGGTTTGTGATCCAAACGGCACAAGTAGACAACCAGGAAGGACGACATGTGTATGTGTGTCGCCCTGTGTGGATGTGAAGCTGCGTCATAATAATAAATAACACAGATGATCGTGCATTGAATATTTCAGAGTTTGAAAGGCGGGACGGGACAATACACAATTTTCTATTCTGGTCTCTATTTACATTTTGAAACTACACGAAACAAATTGTATTTCAGATTTCATCAGTCATTTATCAGTGAATTTTCAGTATTTTGTAAACAAATTAGTCTTTCGTCTGCATAGTTCAAATTCAAAGTTCCAATTCCTTCCTAAGCCGTGCTTTGTTTACGTGTATTATTAGGGCTTACAATCGCCTTTGTTGGGGTGTGGGGGGGGGGGGTCAAAGTTCGGTTAGTTGTTAGTCGTTGATTTGAACTTATATGTAGTTTTGTATTTACTCCACACGTGCAAGCTACATTATCAAACAATGTTGTCAGATGATACTGTGAACTTTGGACTTGATAGTGGTGATAATTTAATTTGTAATTTATAGCTTGAAATTAATGAATTAACAATCCAACGTCAGACTGTGACGCATATCTGTCATCAGCCGAGCCCTTCTTGGTCTTCGTCCTTGTACCTGTATCGAATTTCTGTTACTTACAGCTTTCTAATGTCAGAGGAGGGTCCTGGATCTTGATTTATTTAGTTTCTACTAATCTGTAATCTGAAAAAGTTTTGGTCTAAAATCTAAAACACTAGAAATTACGGCAATGGATTAAGAATAAAGGAAAAGTCATTATGGACATTGGACATGGATAGAGGATACACCGTTGTTCCCGTAAGTCAAGTTTTTATTCTAATAACATTCAAGACAAGTCTGTCTATATTTATATGTCATGTAATGGTATTATACTATGTATGTATGTGCTAGTAATAACAAAAAATGAACAAATAAATACATAACTAGCACATTTCGAAATTTCGATAAAAAATATAGTCAAGCATGCATGGAGAATCTGACATAATATTGTAATTAGATTACGAGAAGGAAAGGAAGCCAAGGAGAAGGGAAAGAGAAAGAAGGAAGGAGAAGGAGGGAAGGAAGGAGAAAAAGCGAAGGAAAGGAAAAAGGGAGAAGGAAAGGGAGAAAAGAAAGGAAGGAGAGGAAAGGCAAGGAAAGAAAATGGAAATATGGGAAAGAAAAAAGGAGAAGCAAGGCAGAATGGAGGAAAATTCTGAGGTTAAACGAGGAAAACGAGGTTAAACAGCCTTCAATAGAAGCTGTAATGAAATTTAAACCCTAAATTCGAGATAAAACTTTCAAAACTATCATAAAATCCTACCAACAACTACAAAAATTTCTTGCGCTTCGCGCAAATACGCGTAAGGCCGAAAAGGTGTACATGAGCCACAACACAACGAAACAAAATCTTCTCAGTTTGCGCAAGGAGAAGGTGAGCGCTTGATTATGAGAAGATTTTTCTCCGATGGCAGATTTTCCATGTATGGAGTCAAGAGTAAAAAAGTTTTAAAATCTTCTAAAACGCATTTTTCATTGTTATTGTTTGGTCAAGAGTATTGCTTAATTGTTTACTTAGAATTTTCGATTTATACACCTCATTTTGTTTTAAATGTAGAATTGAATGCCAAACGGTCTGAAGATGAGGCTGGATTGTCAGATGCTTTAATAAAAGACGGAAACGGAAATCTAGTGTGTAAGATTCATGGACATAATCTAATCTTCCATTCAGGTTTCCACAAAATAGAAATGAAATCCTAAGACACTTGCCCAATTATCCTTTTAAGCATCTCGATCTCGAATCGACTTGTACGCATCACAATGTTAGCCTTTCAAGACATGACTCATAACGAATTGCAATATACAGCCTGTCTCAGAAAAGACGGACCCCCTTGTTGATTTTTTTATGGAAAAATCAACAAGAATCTATACAGTCTATGTTCACGCCACTTGAGTGAAACATGGAGAGTAGGGATAAGGCAAGGCAGTTTTGCCCTAGCGAGCAAGTCAATCACCTCAACTTCCAAATTCCGCATTCTGTCACTTTTATACGCATCTGAGTGTCAATCTTCGTGCGAAATTCAAAACAACCATCGTCAAAATAAAAAACCTCGAATTAATTAAGTTGACTGTAACATATGGTGTAATATATTCTGACCAGCTGCCATGCCAAAAATCAACAGAGGGTCCGTCTTTTCTGAGACAGGCTGTACTTTGTGATGTACTTCGCTAATCATAGTTTCTAACGTGGAGTTCCATGTTCCATATCTAGAATCGTATATGTCACATGAGGTCAATTGTTTACGAAAGGTGTTAGCATTCTAGATTAACACTATCCATTCATTTACACGGAAGACGAGTAATATCAAGAAGTTCGATATTTCTACTCGTATCTTCTTGTTTTGCTCGTCTTCAATTCAATTCAACCTGTTTCATTGACTGAATGTGAAGCGTTGACGCGTTTTTTTACGTGAGAAACATTCGTACAGCAAATATTTGTTAAAGAATGGGCAAACTCAAGCTACTGACCCATTATATACGTGATTGATGACATCATCATCACGTGGACAATTTTTGTGAATGGCATTCATTAAGAATCAGGAAGTCCACTCGTCAGAAGCATAGACTACCCCCTTACAGTTACAGTTGACAAGTAAATCACATGCAAATTACGTTCCATTTTCCATTCTATGCAATTTATGCGTTGTTTTAGTTTTGAAGTTTGGTTCAATGGAAAATATCCTGAAATTAGAATCAGGGAATTACGGCTCTGTACGCAGACAGATTTGTTAATAATATTTTCATTGTACATATTTCGCAGTTGTTCGTTTTGATCATTTTTTGCGTATTCCAGGGAATAGGGAATATAATTTAGTCAAAATTAAATAGGCATTAGTGTTGTGCCTTGTGCCTTGTGTGTCCCAGTCCCAATAGAGGAAGCGTAATGCAACTGAATTTATCGCGTGAATGAACCATGATTCATGTCATGTTTGATATACATACATAAATACATACATAGAAGTAAAAAGAATCTGGTGTACTGAAATACACGTAGGTTAGCTAATGACGCCATTATTGCGAATACTAGAAAAGGATCAATATCGATAATTGTTTTCTCTTGTTCTGCCGGATCTGTTCGGGTTAGAATTTACAATACAATAATAACTTCTGCCGTCCCTTTCGCTTGAACTTTGTACCACGCAACGTATACAATTACATGGCTTGTTGTGTTGTATCCACGTTGTATCTCTTATACATAAATACAATAATCCTAATTTCCTGACAGTTGTGCGCGTTTCCTGTCTAATCTCTAATGAAATGCAACAACTTTAGGTATTTAGATATCATCACACATCACATTATGTACTTATGTACGTGTAGCGTGTAATACAAGAACACGAGTACAAATGTTACAAAATTGAACACATTTATAGATTTTGCAGATCCGAATTGCATGTGGTTTTCCAAACATTATGACAATGAGTCAGACGGAACAGACATGGGATTTGGTTCCATGATGATCTACTTGCTCTGCTGGATTAATCATAATTCAACTTCAATAGTAGGTCTAAAATATATTGATTCCGTAAAAGGACTAAAGGACGAGCCTTGTGTTAACAAAATAATCTGTAGATTCTTCTTTTACTTTATTCTCTATTGACAAAACATCACGAACGACATTGGCTTGGCATTTGGGAAACTAAATTAGTTTTAGCGCATCCTTCAGCTGCCGGGTGTGCGTGCGTGTAATCAGGAATCACTTATCGGATAACAAACGATCGTATATTGGTTAGATAGTTTCTGAAGTGCTTCGCTGGGCAGATAGCAAGAAGGCGGTAATTTGTATTTTTAAAGTTGATTAATTGATTTAATAACTAACGATAACCAGGAAATATAATTTGTAACAATAAGCACTAATAATTAGTTTATCGAAATATTTGGTGCTACGTTAATCGGTAACGTTGTCGCTTGTCAATTTCAGGTTTAGCTGACTTCCAACTGGATGTCATCTCGCATCGTACTACAATGGACCCAGAAAATTTAAGAGTGAACCACACCGGTTCACTGGGTTTCTTTGGTCAAACAACGCTTCTTTTCAAGAAGAATTTTCTCAGTAAGAAGCGACAAGACACGAAGAAGCTATTGGGCGTAAGTAAATCAATATGTACCACATTCGACTCACGATATTTACGGATGAGGCCACTCCATGCAAAGGGTATGCAATAAAACAGAAAAAGTGTAGTGAGGCAAAAGTTACGTCACGTGACACTATCTGCATGGCGTAGTCTTTGATCCACTGCAAACCAAACGCGACGCGGAGCATCAAGCATCATGGTTCCTGGTTTCTTCACGGTTTGCTAATTTCAATTTCACGTATGACCAGGAAATTTTGCTACCAGTATTCTACCTGCTCATCCTTTGCTACCTGGTCAAATTAGAAAAGATCAAGACATTCTCCGCAGTGACGAAACCCACCGAAACTCCGCAGGATGTTCTGAGCAGCTTCACGACTCATCATTCTGTTTTAATTGACGTAGCGCCTGATACACCAGCCGTGAAGAACTTTACGAAGCATATGACATCAATCTGGCGAAGATACAATAATGCTGCCAATAAACCAGTGACAATGCTTGAATTCAACTTTCATGCTTCAGAGTCGGACCTCGTCGACTACTATGATTTAACGAATCCATCCCTCGTGGAAGTGGGTCTTATTCTGCCAATAGACTTTGACTTTGGAAGTACGGATTCATCAATGGCCAAGTTGAATTATACTGTTCGATCAATCCCTGATTATACAGTTAGTTTGCCATCGTTGTCTACGAAGAAGACTGGGCTTGACACCTGCCGTGCGAATCCTGAGGATTCATCAGTTTTTCCTCGACTTGAGCCTACTACTTCGTGTCCAGTTAATAGCTACTACTACGCAAACTTTCTAGCATTGCAGTCCCTGGTCGATCAAACTTTCTTGGAATTGGTGACTGGAGAAGAGGTCAATATGACAATTACTGTGGAAAACTATCCGAAGGCGGAGTATACGGCGGGTAAGAAAAGAATATCTGTATTTGTATTTAGTCAAAGTTGTGGGTTTCTGACGTATTTAAATTGAACACTTTGTAGGACTTTCAACATTTCTTCGCGTTCTGATTCCTCTCTACACTGTAATTCCGTTGGCTCAGCTTATAAACAATTTACTGGTTCTAATTGTTACCGAAAAGGAGGGCAAAATTAAGGATGGATTGAGAATGGTCGGAATCAGCGATATGGCATACTGGTGAGTTTCTGTCAATCAAGATTTCTGTCAGAAATACAGATATTTTTATAATATTTTAGGATGTCCTGGTTTGGGGTGTACAGCATCATAGTTACAATCTACGCTATTATGTTCACATGCGTGATGCATTTTATGAATGTACTGGCCAACATCAATCCGTTCATTCTGTTCCTCATCTTCATGCTGTTCGGACTCTCAGTCATTACTTTTGCATTTGCTCTGACGCCATTCTTTCATAAACCGAAGGTATTTTGATGATATTGTACCTGATTTATCTTGGATTGGAAATAGTATTTTTAAAACCATATTTTCCAATTTTTCAGACTGCCGGAGTTGTTGGAACACTAGGTACATATTTAAAATTAATTTTTTTTTGATATATTGATAAAATCTAATTTTTTCTTTTTAGTCATGCAGTTCACCAGTTTTCTTTTTCTGCTTCAAACATTTCTGATTGGATCCAGTAGCTTGGTTTTAGTACTTTTGAGACTCATCAGTTCTTTGGCATTCACAACAGCCATTGACGAGGTGGGAATATTTTTAATTACAAGTATGCGTTCTATTCACTACCGAGCTTCGCGAACTTCATATTTTGACATCTTCTTAATTCCAGGCTTGTGCGTTTGAGTACATTGGCGGAGTTAACTGGTCGGACTTGGCAATTGGTGGAAAGGCGGAAGGAATCTTGTTTTCTCTGATCTTTCTCTCATTCGACATCGTGTTCTATTTGGTGCTCGCAATTTATTTGGACAACGTGATTCCAAGTGAGATGTTGATACATCTTTCATTCTGCATTGTGAGGTCGATATTTGATGCGTCTTTTGTATTCTAGACGAGTTTGGGGTCCGGAAACACCCGCTATTTTGTTTCAAACCAAGCTTTTGGCTTGGAAATAAGCCTAAGTTTCCTGAAAGCGTAAGAATTTTCACTGTATTATATACTACATCGCTTCACTAAGTAATTGAATACTATGTATGTAAACTGTGAACTTACTTGTTCAGCAATCCTTCACAAATAATGACTTTGACGATCTCCAAGTTGAGCCAAATGAAAATGAGGAAGCTGTGCCCCAGAATCTGGTTGGCAAAGAAGCTATACGTGTTCGTCACATACGAAAAACTTACAACCCGTCATTCTTCGGGAAGGATTCTGTGGAGGCTGTCAAAGGAATTTCAATGAATATTTACGAGGGACAAATTACAGCTATTTTGGGGAGAAACGGTGCTGGGAAGTCTACACTATTCAACATGTTGATTGGACTTGTCTCTCCAACCAGCGGAAGTTCACGGGTCTTTGGACTTGACATTTCGTAAGTGCAACAAATTCAGAAGTTCGATTGTATATTACGAAGCATTTAATTTCACTTTGACTATGACTATCCCCGCAGAGATTCGTATGATATGACGAAATTGAGAAAGATGACGGGAATTTGTCTCCAACATGATTTGCACTTTGAGGCGCTCACCGTGAATGAGCATTTGGAATTCTATGGAAAATTGAGGGTAAATCATCTTAGTTCAAAGGATTAGTTTGGAAAATATGTGATAAAAATATCTTCATCCAATTTCGTATGTATAGGGTCTTACTGGAGAGAGATTGAAGAACGAAATTGAGTTCATATTGACCGATCTCAGATTAACAGAACGTCGCAATGTTAAGGCTTTAAAATTGTCTGGAGGAGAAAAGAGGAAGCTCTCAGTTGGTATTTCGTTGATTGGGGATCCAAAGGTGCCTAGTTCATTTGCAACGATTAAAGTTTACGAGATGAAGTTGTTCTGAACTATATTTTCGGTAATGATTTCTAGATTATATTGTTGGACGAGCCAACAGCAGCTATGGATCCTTTGTCTCGACGACACTTATGGTCGCTACTACAAAATAAGAAGCACGGAAAGGTACATAGTGCTTCCAAATTATGAAGTTGATAAAATATAGTCGGAATGTTCAGAAGCTATATTGTTTAATACTACAGGTCATTTTGCTGACAACGCATTTCATGGACGAGGCTGATATTCTAGCCGATCGAAAGGCAATTATTCATGACGGAGTTATTAAATGTATCGGAAGCAGTCTATATTTGAAAAGCCGGTTTGGTGTTGGCTACTATCTAACGTGAGAAAATATATGCACAAATTGCAGTATAATCTACAACACGTGACACAATGCAAATGTTTCAAGATTTACATAAGCATTTAATTTTCAAGGTTGGAGCTGAAGGATAGGAACACGCCCACAACTGTTTGTGACAATCTGATTGAACAATTTATTCCATCAGCATTGAGTTCAAAGAAGCTTGTAGCGAACGAAGTGAAATATTCCTTGCCACATACCCAAATTGCCAACTTTCCGCCATTATTTGCTGAATTTGAGGACCATATTGAGAAGAAATTGGGGACTATTCAGAGCTACGGTGTGTCAATGACGACATTGGAAGAAGTATGTGAATGACATATTTGGAATGCTGCAGAGCTTTTAGCATATGCAGTTTGGATGGTTTCTGATTCTATTTTGTCCATCCAGGTATTTTTACAGATATCAACTGACACGGATCTGACTACCACTCCTAATGAACCTGACGGAAGCGACGCTAGTGTCGTTCACAATGAAGCAGATTCGGAGGAACAAAATCTGATTGGTGACTTCGGGATTGTAGTAAGAAGCCCACCTTCAGTACTATTGGCCATCTGTAAACTCCGAATTCTACGAATTTTAAGAACGCCATCAGCATTTTTCTTCATGACCATCGTACCTATAATTCTGGTAGCAGCCGGACTTGCGATTGTTAAAGCTCAGTCAAGCACTTTCCAACAAGCTGCTCTTAACTTCTCACGTTCCGATGGTAAGTGCTCCTTTTATGCCCTTCCTTCTTCCATTTATTTTGTTTGTATGCTTTTAACATTTTGTTGATTTGCAGAAATGTATTCAAAATCAGAGCTAAACGTAGCGCTTCACGGGAACGATCGTGAACTTAGCAGCTTCTTAACGGAATCAGGTTGCACAATACACACTTTTGACGGCAAGTTTAGTAGCTTACTGGACCTAAATCAGCCCACTGGAACCATCGCAGCAATTGTTCTTGAAAATGGAGAGTCTAGTCAAGATATTCAGAACTACGTGGATTTTTACGAGACCAATGTCAAGAGGAATTCGTTGAATGCTCGGGTGATGATCAATGGAACCTTTCTGCATTCTCCCCCTATTATTACGTCATTATTGAGTCGATTCTTCGAGCTGTAAGTTCACGTTGAATACGAAATTCGAAGCAACAAACCACATGGTTTCAAATACTATGCTTCTACTTTCAATTTGCAGAAAGTATCTCAACAGGAGCACCACAGGATTGTCAACAGTTTCGAAACCGTTTCTAACTAAAACCCCCAGGACTTTTGATCAGACTACATTCTATGCTGTCTTCCTTCTGGGACCTGCCTTCGTGTTTGTTGCAATTGGAATGGTGATGGAAATTGTATACGACAGAGAAGTAAGCCTTCCGGTTGTTAATTGTGTTGCTGCATTAGGATGAATTGATATGTCTATTGTATATATTTAATTGCAGATTAAAGCCAGGAACCTCCTCCGTGTCAACGGACTTACATTTTCACAGTATTTTAGTTCGGTGTTCATTGTATATGGAACCCTTGCTCTTCTCGTCACTGTTCTACAAATAAGTCTGCTCCTAGTATTTGACGTGAAAGCATTCGCGAATCCTTACGCATTCACAGTTACCACAGTTCTACTAATATTGTTCATTCTACCGTGTATGCTCTTCAGTGCATTTTTCTCATACCTCTTCGACAAAATGGAAACGGCCCAAACTATATTTTCACAAGTGGCATCCTGGACCGGGACCATCGCTTCAATAGTTGTAAGAATGCATCACCCTGCTACGTATTCTATCTAGACTGTGCTCCCTCACCAGTTCGTTATAATTTGCTATTTCACAGATTATTATATTGGATGCCGTCAACGCTGGAGGAAGAGCAGTTATGATTACACACGGCGTTTTCTGTGCCATTGACGTATTTTACATTCCTTTCGGAATATTTTATTTTGTGAACAAGCAGTATTTCATTTGTACGATTATGAACACCTGTGAGGATCTCTCCTGGGCCAGCTACAATGGAACCGAGTTTTGGATTATGTTCATAGCAATGGTCGTGCAGATCCCTGTATTTGCAGCTCTTCTTGTAATAGCTGACGTTGTGAAAGATGGTGGGAAATTCTCGGAAGCACTGGCTCTGCTCATGGTATGATATAAAAACGCGTTTCTTTAAAATATAAGCAACCCCGAGGATTATAACTTTTGAAGATTGTTCTAACCCTTTTTCTATTTTCAACAGAAGAAGCGACGTGGAACTTCAATTTCAAATTCTGGCCCAACATCTCCCAGGCGAATGAGTATTTCACTGCCAATCGCTGACGACGAGGACGTTGTCAGGGAACGAGATCGCGTGAACGATGTATTTGATGGGACGTTCGAAGGCGGTGCAAATTGTGTCGTCGCAGTGCAGGTGAGACTATTTTTCTGCAACCGAACTGTTTTACTACTACAATTTTGCAAATAAGCTACTTTGAATTATGGATTTAGAATTTGCGTAAAAAGTATCCAGTCAAAGTTCAACAAGATGCAGCGAACAAGAAAAAGAAAGAGATGATGAAGAACGTTGTTGATGGGGTTGATTTTATTGTCGAACAAGGAGAAGTGTTTGGTCTACTTGGGCATAATGGTGCTGGAAAAACTACTGTTTTAAAAATTATAACTGCTGAAGAAACTTGTGATTCTGGAAAGGTGCGAATTATTATATCAAGAATGAAGAACTTCAACAAGGCACTAAATTACGGACAATTCTATTTTTAATGCCTACAGGTTCAACTCTGTGGTTATGATATTTCATCAAATGTTTCTGCTGCCTTCGAACAGCTTGGCTATTGTCCACAGAATGACATTTTATGGGAGAATATTACTCTTCGTGAGCATCTGCTTCTCTACAGCGCAATTCGTGGTATTTCGAAGAACAATCGGGAAAGGTAAAACATGCCTAATTTAACATTATATTTTAATTTGATCCAGTAATTTTAAGAGCACATTCCTTTATCCTAGACTCGTTGACCACTTCCTGCACGGGCTACGTATAAAGGAGCATGCTGACAAAAAAGCGAGAGAATTGTCAGGTGGAACCAAGCGGAAGTTGAGCTATGCGATGAGCATGCTTGGATCTCCAAGGGCCGTTTTTCTCGATGAACCAAGGTATAATTTTGACCATACTAATTCATAATTAGAAACTGTGTTCCATTGACCATCACTTTCTTTACAGCACCGGAATGGATCCTCAGTCGAAAAGATTTTTATGGAACACGATTCTTGGAACGTTCAAAGGTATTCAAAACCATTCGCCAATTAATTTTGCTTTCCTAAAAAACAAACCAAGGATGTGCTGTTTTTTCAATCAGATTCTCGAGGTGCCTTGCTAACAACTCATTCCATGGAAGAGGCTGATGTACTCTGTTCTCGTATTGCCATTATGGTCAAGGGTAAATTACACAGAGTTTATAATTCTTAAAATACGAAGAAAAGTTTTACTAAATACTAATGTCTTCCATTAAATTGACCTCAATCCAGGTTCAATCATTTGCATTGGTTCACCCCAACATTTGAAGTCCAAATATGGAAGTGGGTTCACGTTGGAAGTCAAATTGAAGTTAGCCAATAATGGGGAAGCGGATCTGGAGAGCTCAGACGAGCTAAGAAACGCAAATCTAGTCATGGACGGCAACACGAGTCGTCGAGACAGTGTTACTCACGGAAACTTTACTTTCACTTACATAAAGGATCACTTCCCTGAATCTCGGCTGACGGAATCGTTTGGGAATCGAGCGGTCTTCTCTGTTCCCAAAAGAGGCGTCAAGTCTATTTCTAAGACGTTTACTCTCTTAGAAAAATGTAAGCGTCTATTTTTACGGTTTACTTGTAAGCACGAAATTACATGTCTAATTTTCATTATTTTATGGATAATTGAACAGTGAAACAACAAGAGGATATTGAAGAGTATGCATTTAGTCAAACCACGTTAGAACAAGTATTTCTCACCTTTGCCAAGGAAAATGAAGAAGAAGAAGATGCTGTGATTTAACAAAATAAAGTTCAGCCGGTAAAGATGCCATACTAGTTTCACTTAAAATACTACTGTTTGCGCCCATAACTGCAATGATGTTCAAGTTCAGCATTTGTGCCTCTTCTGAAATATTTTAATAAATAGCATATTGCATAGCAGAAAGCAAGTTTTTTCGATTATGTTGGATTCGGCAATGTTCTACTCTGTATTTTAGTGAGCCGACCGTCGTATGACTGGCTTGTGTATTGTATTATTTGTCTATTTAATGTGATAAAATTATCTGTGATGTCTTTAGTTTTTACGTTAACTGTTTTAGAAATTAGAGCACATACTCGAAGACTCTACCTCGCAGGGTCCGATTGTATTGTAAATTCGTCATACAGCTTATTTGCTGTCGATAAAGAAAAAATTCTATGTATAGTTAGTATATGCATTGTTTGTACATACATAGAACGCACTAATTGTACATACTTCTGGAAATAAAATCGAATTATATACTTATGCAAAATTCAAATGTTACAAGGTTAAGGTTGAGCGTATTATTGGCTACTTTGTATTTGGCGATTGACTACACTGCCAAGTCTTTAGGACAATAGTGCTAATCGATCATCAATCGCCGCCCCCGAGCATTCCTTCCTTACTAATGCGTCTATCAAATGTCTGAGTGCACTCAGGAAATGATGCGATTTATGTCCGGATCAGATCAGAATCCGGAAGTAAAACAAAAACTTGCTGAGCTCTAGACGTATGTATTAGAGCTTTATTATGCCTGAACTGTAATTAATCTATTCAACAACATGTATAACAGGCCAAAATACATAAAGAACTGCCATTTGTATTACGTGCTGAGATGAACCCATAATCTCTAATCTCTAATCAAGTGAAGTTTGC
>JAQFYU010000535.1:0-21028 GCA_034694905.1 Ceratophysella granulata | reverse complement strand
ACACTACTATGCCTATATTGACAACTAATATTACATGATGGCTAGCCAGTATTCAAAACAGACTACCCATAATGACTTATTTTTCAAATTGGCTTCAACATAGCATCATGATTTTGAACAAGCTCTATATGTCAGCAGAAAGCGAGGCGAGGTAGATCCCTAGAGTTAGCCTTAGTCTCGGGCATTTAAAGATTTAAGTATGCTACTGCAGTGGTATATTAAATCGTGTTTCTACAATTAAAACGTATCTTTACATTGAGCACAACGAATTTTTTGGAATGAGAGTTTGACTTAGACGGACAAACACAAGACAATCACAGGGACATTACAAAGTATTGTGTACGAGCACTTCTGGTTTACGTTGGTAAAGTTTTCGATTGATATAGACAGAATTAATTGTACATTCTTTGGTCTTTTTCTCGTTTCACACATTTGGCCAGCTATACTATTGCCAATCAAATTGCATCCTGTACGATCTGGGCAACTATTATCTAATATGAACTACTTCTGACCGGACATAGTTCTTCCCAGTGCTTTCTTTGTTATTTGGTCAAACGAATACTACGTAAACTAATGGGTTCATCATTTTGTGACTCTTTGTACATATTGCTTCACACCAGGTGCATAGGTATTGGTTAGTAACTAGAAACATTAAAAACTGGCCACTTTGTTTCGCGATGTAACATTCTGGCACATGGTGAACAACAAGTTGTGTAATTCGGTGCAGCTTTGAATGCTACGTATCAATATCTTATCATACTGTAAAACAAAATCCGAAGTAATCTGAATTCGGTTGGGTTGGAATGCAGATTGTGTGTTGACAGTTGACATTGAGACTTCTCTAGAAGAAGCGATTACTGATTCGGAATCTTTAGCGGCGGCTTCTTTGGAGGTAGAGCTGGAGTTTCGTCTAGTGTCTGAAACAAAGGAATCCGAAGATAATATTTTACTGAGTGATTCTCTCTAAACCTCAACCATGTATGTAAAAGTAGCCCAGTGAAGTAAATGAATACATTTCTAAAGAGGCCAAGGATGAGGTTTCTATATCAAAGGGCGTGTCTTTAGTGCAATCTGTGCAAGCTTGCAATTAGTACAGACAGAATTGAATCTAATAAACAAGAACCAAACCTTGGCGGGCGTATCCCTGAGCTTGGGTGGCAACGGAGGAGCTTCCATTAGAATTTCCTCGTCCAGTTGATCATCCCGAGAATCGACCGAATTACGAGAAGACGATGCCTCACCAGGAGATAGACTCTGATTTGAGGAGATGGAGATTCCAGAGCTTCGAGCATCTCCGCCGTTGTTCCATTGAAGACTCTTCCGAGATTCTCGCGGAGGTCTTTGAGAGTTTAACTATGTGGAGATTTACATACAATTAATTAATGATTCCGCAACTAAAAACGCAAGCTAGTGGATTGGATCTTGGAATGGTTTATAGCATTTTTGTTGGCTATCCTCCCGTGTTACATTTATAACTTGCCTAATTTTTACCAAAACCATCAAAACCTGTATCCGCGGAACGCAGAGGCGTTACATTTGTAACACGCCAACCTGCCAGATAGAAATAGAACAATACAGTGTCTCTGTACTACTCCCAACTCTTCATGTGGCATGTATTGGCAGCATGAAAAGTCACGAATTGCGCGTTAGATCAGTTACATGTAGCACGTCCGCGGTTTTACTTTCTAAGAGGTTGACACTAAGAGACAGCTATTTAGCGAATTTTGCAATTCATGTGGAACCTTCCTTTGAAGTAGGATTTACCAAAAATCCCTAAGTGAGCGTTTGCATGCTCTGACCACAATTTAAAGTTGAAAAATTACAAATGTAGCGGCTCCTCGGTACTAGGGTTGTTATGTTGCGACGTTGCCAGAGCACATGCAATTAATTGCGCAGGCAATGTAGTGACAGCTATATTTTGAGTAACTTATCACCGTTTGAGTAAGTGGAATGAGAGAGGATGTTGACTGGTCACGACTTCGGCTCAGCTCATTCTCCGTATCTCCGCTGATAGATGTGAGCTTGCTCATTGACGAACCACCCATGAACAACCCGTTTCGCCCCAAACTGGGTGTGTCTTCCAAGGAACTCTGAGTTGACCTTCTGTGCGTAATCGGCTGACGTGGTGACTTTATACCGGCCCCCCTGGACGGAAAGATATACAAATTGAAAGGCATGGCTTTTTAGTGGTTCATTCAATGAACTTCATTGATGATAAGATAACAGAACACTGCTTACTTGTTTGGCGAGGTAAAGGCAGAGTAGACACTCAAAGTTGACGAGAATGAACTCTTGCTCCTTGACAAAACGGAAACACTGCCGGTACGACCGTGACTAAAGAAGAGAATGTTTGGAAAAACTCATGTAGCATACAGTATATCGCAAAATCAGAGTTCAACTTACTCAGAGTTCCTGGTAGCTACAGCAATGTCACGACGGTGCTCATCCTTTCCTGCCATTGCTACACGCTTCTTCTGAGCTCGATCCATGTCTCGTTGGAGTCCCTCGTCTCTCACATCCTGCAATTATCAAATTATCCAAATCAAACAAATGGTCAGTGTAGCAGTTAACATTGGCACGTGAAAAGAATGATACCTTGACTTTCATGCCGTATGCTTCTTCCAAATGAGTGAGGAACTCCTGATAGCGCTGTTCCAGCTTCTGATGAAGTGGCTTCAAATTCTCTGGTGCCTTCTCTCGATGAAGCTGCAGAATGGTACGGAACAAGTTAAAACTAAGTGTCTCATGACAGATCCACAGATTCTTTCCAACTGAACAACGTACCCGAAGACATTCTGCTATAATTGGCACTTGCGCCAATATAAGACCTTTGAGCGTCTTGATATTCTCGAGGTCATTCGGTTCCTTTTCCATGTATTCCGGCGTGAAGAATGCCTATACGAAAACATGTTTGTATTAAACATTTTGGTGCTGGAAGTGTCATATGTAAATGTATAACTAGGGCAAGAACTTCACCTTTTCATAATTTGAAATCCCGCCCATAACGGCTGCATCCAGAACCCCGTTGAGCTTCATAGATAAAGTTCCAAAGTTTTCGTCAGGGTTGGAACAGTGTGCTAGAACCATTTGTCTCAGCTTCTCGTTTGTCTCATCCAGGGTCTCTATTGCCATAGTGATTGGTGACATCTGGACACAATTAGAAAGCAATTAGTAGATTCCCAATGCCTTTCTGCATCTTACCGTGGTCAACTGGACCACACATACCTGAGTACAGTTGGACTGAATCACCGGAAACCAGCTCATGATTCCTGGAAAGGAGTAATCTGTCCAGAGTGTGTAGCGGTCGAGCCAGAGAGATGCAAATTCGTTCTTTGGGTCTTTGGGCTCCTTGTGATAGGGTCTGGAGTACACGAATCTCCTCACGTCGTTCGAACGGTAGTACTTCCGAATAGACTCTTCCGCGTACTTCATACCACTCATTCGCTTCGAACAGTTCATCACAGGATCCACTTTGCAGATCTGAACAACTGTGAACAAAAAGAAAGATTGCACAATTAGCCTCGTTCTATCAGCGCATTCACGATGCGAGTAAAAGAGATCTTCCGGCTTAAAGTTGTGACACTTACGCTGACTGTTCGAATTCCGTTGGTCCAACGAAGGCTGATTCAAAGATCGCAAGGATTCGGCATGGGGAAATCTCTCCAGCATGCGAGCCTCAAAATCATTCAGCTTCTCGGAACGCCGCCCACGGTAAACAAAAACCTAATAGAATATATCTCTTAGATATAAAATCTTGAGGGATAAGGATCAATGGTATGAGCTGAACTCGAGACCCCCAAAATCAAATTATATACGGAAGTCAATAACACAAGCTATTATAGTAAACTTGATCAAATAATGTGGAAGGCAATAGTCGAACCTTGTCCTGAAGGAAGGACGGAAAGCCTCGTCCAAAGAATGCTACTCGAAAATACTCGGGTTCAAAGCGGATTTCCTTCAGTATTTTCTCATACAGCTCAGCCATTCTTTTCAGGAGTTTGGGGAGTTGGCTGTAGTTGTACATTTCCTCAGAATATTGTTGGCGTAATTCATCGGACATTTCAATAGCACATTCCCACATCTAGTAAAAGTAAAAGTAAATGATTTGTTGATGATGGCTCGTTTATTAAAAATCTAATTATGTAAGTAGTCGTACCTTGGCGTTTTCATTATCAAAGTAGTCAATAATGTCTTTGTATAGAATTTCTTTGAGCTCCATCTGTGTGACCATATTCCCATGTCTGGGCGAGCGAAGAAACTCGGGTATTTCGTCCTCTGTCCATTGCAGCTGACGGCTGTGCAGCTTGAGTGTGAAAGCGGCTTCCGTGAAGTTGTTGTTCTGAATGTGGAGGTCATGCAGCTTGTAGAGATAGCGAAGGTACAGCTCGTTCCGACCAAATTCCTTGCTGAAATCCTGGAACGAAATAATTTAGAATTGAAATTACAAGGGCAATATATGACTTATTTCATTCGACCAGAAATTGGGTCATACGAGCAGGTTGACGATGCAAGTCATACGATTCCCACTGTCCACCTCGTCAATGACTTCCCGGTATTCAAGAAGAAGGTCCAGGAGACGTGTCACGGTTCCAACCATTCGTTCTCCCTATGAAACATGATGAGAACACTCAATGTTCAATTAATCATTCCAAAGTGCTGACTGCAGAGACTTACGGGAGCACGGAGCCCAATGCTATCCTTCTCGCAGCTGCAAAGCATCGTTTTCTCAAAGATGTCTCGGAAGGCTTGATCTCCTTTTCCACTCTCGATGAATTCAACAAGTTTCTTGATTAGTTCATCTTCAACCTGAAAACAGAAGTAGAAGTGACAACTGCGAAACAAACGGTTAGCAAAAGGTTGCAAATTATCATAACGAATATGCAAACCTCTTGGAAGGATCCCTTTCTTTCTCCATCCTTGAGCTGATCGTAAGAGCTCCTCATCATGTCGAAAAAGATCGGGATTGTATTTCTTCGCAGAGTGGGTTCCGGCACGAGTGCCATGTCCAGGAATGTCCCAACCATGTATGGAACAAACCTCGTTCGAGTTGATTCTCCCAGACTGAACCACATCTGTCGAATAAGTTCTGAAGTTCGAAGTCTCATGTCTCCATATTGCGAGAGAACCATGGCCTGCTTGACACGGGAAAAGGTCTCGAGCTGAAGTGAGTCTTGGGTCAGAAAGGCCACTCCACACTGGAAGAAGTTATTCCAAAGCACCTCCTCAATCGGATCTCCGAACTCCTTTTTCACCGTCTCTGCAAAGTGTTCCAGTGCACCCAGAAGCACACTGAACAAAGCAAATGACTTTATTATGTATTAATTCGCTTCATCGTAAAACCGCGTCAAAGAGAACCTACCTATTCTGCAGAAGAATCATTCCTGACCACTGGCATGGAAAGAAGCATTTGGAGAAAATAGTTTTGAATACTACGAGAGCGTCGTTGAGAAACTTGAGTAGTTCAGTCTTCATGCCTTCTCCTTTCAAGGAGTACATGAACTTCGTGTAGAGTCCACTCGACATTTGACGAAGGAGGGACATCAGGATTCCAACCATATTCCCCTGCAGAACCACACGTACAAAATTAGGGATTCACGAAAATAGTGATCTTATTTGGTCCGATTGGCAAAGGTCCTATCGAGGTGTTCATGAATTAAACTAAAGACAATCTTTGCAACTTTGCCACTTTGATAGAAGCATGAACCAGATTTCGCCACTGTCCAAATATTCCTGCTCCTGCATTGTCGAATCTTTTGAACGAATTATCCTATACAAAAATTACGGCACTGAGTAACGATTTAAGTGATTTGAGAATATGATTTACATTTACTTTACTTTTCTACTAGTACAACAAGTTACACATTATAACTTCCCTGTGTCAAGCTAACTAGGGTAGTAGGGTAGTCGCCATTTGCCAATCGGACTTCGAATCATAATCTAGACATAAAAGCTAAGATGAATCTTACAGCCATGGGATCGTTGTCACCAATAGTTCCAATGGAGTATATCATCGGTCGAAGTAGAATATGCATCATGTAGGAGATGTCCTGTTGGGTTGGGCCAATGTCCGTCCGATACAGCAAGTCCATCACGTCACTTAGTAGTTCGACACACTTCTGAGTCTATGATGTCCAAAATAGTTTATTCATAAACAGATAACCATCAGAAATACATCGGGTTGCGTTCGTGCGCATTGTCAATTGTAATCGTAACACAGAACTCGAGAATATTCTTACATTTTCAGAGTGAGTGGATGTTTCAGGCATGAGAACAACCGGCAGGCTTTCTCCCACTTCGTTTCCGAATCTCTTGGCTACTTTCTCCCTGGATCTCGTCTTGGCATGTTCTTGAGATCGACGTTTTAAGTCCTGAACAATACATCAGTTTCAGTACATCAGATACAGTGACGGATATTCCCGTACATTGGCTGTCCAATCTGAAGAACACTGTGCATTCCCTTTTTACTTTTGCCATACTATAACAGATGTTGCTTCTGATCGGTCAGCCTAACGCATATGGCGTAGTTTGGCATATATATAAGAACCGTTTACGAACCTCGTCGTTTCCAGGTAAATGATTCTGAATAGTGCTAGCCACAATGGGAAGTAGTGTTGTTCGGCAGACTGGGATACGGAATAGGCTGGACTTGACAATGTCCATGATAGTCATCAACTTTTGTTTCGTTAGCTCGGGAATTTCAACTCGAACAATCAGTTCCACAAGAAGCTCACTGTAAAGACATTTCTTGGGCTATAACTCTTGCGAAAGAATGGTTAAAGAACATCACGTAGTTATAAACGACGACAAACGACATACCTTAGTCTCCGTTCTGAAAACGCCACAGAAAGAGGTTCAATGACAGTTGGAATGTGTTTCAGAGCTTGGGCCTGGACTGTAATCAAGTCAGGTGCTTTGAGTGCCAACAATCCACCCAACGTATTGAACAGTTTCTCCAAAGGCTGCTCGAAGTCCAATTCTTCGTCTCCCAATTCTTCCCCAGGGCTAACAAATTACAAAGTCAGTATTTAGTCATTTTCATTTTCCAAAGAGACACTTTCCCTGCATGATAACTTAGCTCAAATCTACATGTTGGATACTTACTCCATATTCTGAAGCTTGAGTCTAATTGAGAAAGAACGTACAATGAACTTGATGAAAAACTCCAGACTTTTCATGATTTTAACCGCTTTGTCTCGAACCGGATTCACTAGGGCATTCTGGAGCTCCTTGATTAGTTTCCTTTAAAACCAAAAGGGAGTTCACTAACTTGATGTGCATGATGAGCAAAAGGATTTAAAAAGTATCCCGAAACCCGAAACCATTCACCAAGTAGCCAAAAGTCAAAATTCAGCACAAAAAGTAAAATAGAAGTGTGTGTTTACGTGTAGGCCATTGTGGCCGAGAATCCTTCCTCAATATAGTGACTGAGAACGGACTTGAAGTTCTGATACTTGTGGTCTAAGATAAGTCCAAAAATATAAACCTAAACGGTCAAATCAAAAGGAAAAAAGAAAGAAAACCAAAACCAAAAATAAATGATAAAAAAATCCACAACCAAGCAAGCAAATTAGGCGAAACAATTCCAATACTCAAGGCCAGGTCAGTCTTGGACCCTTCACCCGGATGGGTTGTTCATATTGGAAACATACAAATGAAGAAGTGGTCATGACAGCCCTGAACTTACGAGGCAGTCAAAAACTTGTTGGTCACAGGCCTCACTCTCCGAATAGTTGATGTTGATGGACTCGGAGGTAAGACCCAGCTCAGTCATGATGGATTCCATTGGCTCCACAAGAATGCAGAAGAGAGCATCGAACACGTCAGGCAAAAATTTGACAATCTCCTCTCCACTCACATCCGTTACATTTGTAACAATTTTCTGAAGTCTTTGAATCAGTAGTTCACCAAGAGACTTCCGGAACTTCTGTATTATAGGTGACATTTGAATATTAGTATATTTTTCATGCCATTGTAAGTTTTAAATTTTTTGTATTTTGAATATTTTATACGAAAAATATTAGTTTAGTTTGATTTTTTACTCGTATCTTTTCTTTACATTCTGAAATGGGGCCCAAAAGTAGCGCTAGTTGTACTTGATTTGTATTTCTTTTATGGCTGTCGTATTAATTCTGTTCTACCTCTGTATCATACATACAGTAACTGCGAATTAACTAAGAGAGGCCTTACCTCATCCGCAAGAGCAGGATTTTTACCCGCCATGCTTTTCAAGGTTGTATTCCATTGAAGCAAGTCCAGTAGGGCCACTGAAGAAGTGAGAAATGAAGAAATAATGAAATGGGTGAACCGATCAAGCCCGCAGCGGTATTAGAAGTAGCTTGTTTGTCTTACAATTCTGCGTAAACTTTGTTGAGCAGAGCGTAGTACGAATCTGGAATGAGTCTTTGATGGCCCAGGAGAGTCCAGAACAATGTCGCTTCGGCGAATGTCCTCCGGTCAACATTGACGGGAGGTTAAGATACAGAACGTCTTTCTCTTTGTACTGTTTCCCGTCAATTTTGTAGACGAGAAGTTGATGGAGACTGTCACTCAGTGCTGTTCCCTTTTCAAGACTCAGCTTCACGTAGGCCATGGCAAACGGCTTCTGCTTGTCCTTGTTCTCGTTTGAAGACCTACAGTGTTGAATGGATAATCATATATAGTTCAATTTCAGCTTTGAATAGTGGACATTCCCAAACAAAATACTAATTTAATTTACGTATGGAATCGTATAAGTTTTTCAATTGGATTTGCGTGGTTCTAAACTTAAATTGATGACACAGGAAGTGCGGCTTAGTGTATGCAGGAGATTTAGCTAGGATTTAGCTTTTGGTAGAATATTTAGTGATATTTTAGGATAATATTGACTTTGAATTTGTATACTATTTGTTACTGACAGATTAGTGCATTTTTAAAAATGCACAGATACCACCTCCTTTCGAAAACACGAGCCTACACGTACGACTGCATTGAACAGTTAGTTCAATATTTAATGTTTTTTGTTTTCTGATTGTCAATACCCACCTGTGCCTGAACGTGAACTTGACATGAGCGGACGAAAACTGGTCAATGTACATGGGAAGAGATATTTTGAACGTTTCTTCCCACTTTGGCTTGTCTTCGTGGTAGTATACAACAGATTTGTACTCGTCACATCCCTCAGACCCGCTTCCGCCAAAAAGAATATTCTAAAAATTAGAAGTAGAGCAACTTCTAGTACATGTATCTCTTGCCATTCTATATAAAACTACAATCAAACATTCAGAAGTATAAATACCTTGATAATATCCCCGTTTGTGTCGTGTACTGTGACAGTAACCTCCACGTTTTTGTCGGACGACGTTGAGCTTTTGCTCAGTTCCGCACTGACCAGGGTAATGTACAGGTCGTTGCGATTATCATTCGGCAAAATTACTTCGGGGAATCCCATTTTTCGAACCACAACCGGATTCCCTCGCAGAAGTAGCGGTTGATCTTCGAGGATCTGGTAAAAATGGCGTGTCAGACTCAAATAATATAATGTATATGGCACATGGTGTGGTGATATGATGATTGATGAGCCAGTTCATCACCGGCAATTCAGCAGTATAGAAGAACTACCTCAGCGGGTGTTCCAGAAATTAAGGAAAGGTTACATGAAAAACCTCTGTCTCCTACTTCCTTGCTTACTCCATCGGAATTTGTCAATAACTTTGTGAGAGATTGCTTCAGTGACTCGTGCTCGCCAAATCTAAAATTATATTAAGATTTAGTGAATTCCTGAGATCTAATTTACTAGTGTTGTGAGAGACTTACTGCATGAAAGGAACGAAGGTCAATTCACCGACTTCGGCTCGAGTGGGGGTTACTGGGTCTTGAAGACGGAATAATTTAGTGATATCTTTGGCCGCAACTCCCCATGGTCGTCTGATTTGCTGGTTTCCGCTTGAAATTGGTCTAGGAGTCAGAGATTAAACTTAATTGAACCAGTTCCTGTTCTTAGAGAAGAACAATGATCTAGTATAAATAATTTTACTTACAATTTTTTGGCAAATGGGGTCAGGTTTGTTTTGTTAGGTTCATCCCGGAATTCCATTGATCCAATTCGAACTACGTATGCCACGAGTAGAATCCTATTTCTTTCTTCGTCCCGCTTTCCTAGATCCTAGATCATCGGTAAATTTAGATGTAGTAGATGTACATTTAGGTGAATAAGTTATTTCTATATTAAATCATAGCAGTTACTGTGAACAGGAACCGGAATGCACTGAACTCAGCACCCTGCTTGACTACTGTTTGAGCCCCTTCGCTAAATGGTCGAAAGTCATCACCGTCGTAGAGAAAGAATCTCACTTCCAACTCATCAACAACCCTGGAGATTCAAAATTCAGAATTAGATATTCTAGGCGACTTTCAAAGTGAGACTGCAGATAGCAAATACAATATACATTGAACAACATTTATCGTCACTTAAGTAGTTTACAAACCTCCAACTAATTCTCTCACACGTAACAAGGAGTGATTGACTGTGATGTTTCTGAATCTTCATGGTTCCAGAATCAGGCTGCAATTAGAATGCCAATATGACATCATTGACAGATATCTGTAAATTGATAAATATTTTTTATTTATGATACTAGCTTACCACAGAGGCTCTCTGCAGCCGTTCGCTTGTTGTCACATGTTTGCGAAAGAATTGAATGGTTGGCGTGACGCTGGGATTCAAGTGATTTCCACTGTCATCGCGAACTGACATGTCCAATCTTAGGAGACTAGAAAGAAGCGGAATCAGTTTAAGTTACACGGATGAAAAATTTGCGAACGCGCTTATACCATTCAAACTTACTGATTTCCGCTGTCAATGGCCTGAGCAACTTGTTTCTTCAGTTGTCTCAAGCCCTCAACCGTCCAGTTGGGACAAAGAAGCGTACGCCGGTATGAATGAAGATTCAGGATGTTAATTCGAATTAATTTAAATACTGGATCTTGCTCCTGAAAAATATGTATATATATGATATATCAAGATTAAATATAACACTTGTACCGTATTTGTTCCTCCTTGCTAAACACTTACGAAATAGAGGAACTTCGCAAGCTTGTGCCACTCCTTCAGGACATCTGTGATTTCTTGAACAAGGGGTGGCCATTTGGGAATGATAATTTCAGTCTCACTAAAATACAAATGAAAAAGTTTAAATGTTGGGATTGAAATTTCGATTTCAACTCAACGACTTCAGGAATGTCATATTCAGAAGTTAAAAAGCGAATTATGATACATCCAAGTCCTACTACCACCACCACCTTACCCTTGATGAAGAACATTGCACTCCTGGATATGAACATAGGCCTTGGGAATGATGCCCACTTGATCTTCCGCTTCAGTCTTTGACGCATAGAACCAATCCGTTGATTCTGTTCGAATTCGTAGAGTTTCACCCAAATTCACTCGAAGATAATTGTTTCGAGCATCTGCATCAGCTCCAAATCCATATTTAGCTGAGAATTATAAACATAGTTGTGACTTCCTAATAACAGTTAGTTGATGTCTACAATTGAAATTGGTTTACTGGGGATATTGAATCAATACTTATTTCTTTTCGGAAAATCAGATATGATACCTGCCACATGTGCTGCTTAAATTTACTGAGCACGATTGATTGTGACTTGTAAGTACTTTTTCATCAGAAACCTTAAGCATGTCTACACTTCAAAAAATAGGACTATACATACAGTTGAAATTGAAAGTGAATTTTAAATATAATTGATAAAGTATATATTTTATTTGAGGTATCGTACCGACTCCATAACATCCCTGTTCTTGGACAGGAACCCAGTGGGACGAGTCCTTCATCCCTTGAGACGGATTCAGCTTAGTTTAACTTAATTGGAATTTAGAATTGTGGGAACACAGAAAAAGTTGAGGAGATTATGCCATCATCTTCGTGTTGTGGGATGACGGACGGGAGTTATTAGTATTCGCTGTCATTCCGAGTTCCTGCCTACTTCCTCCTTGAAGCTGAGTTGACGTTCAAGGCCTGACGTCGCAGCCCCAGTTTCCTAATTAGAATGGAACTCGTATTTGTTTTGGGCTGGGCTCAAAAATCATTTCACATTCACACGTTTGTTTCCTCCTTTCTCCCGAACTTCGTATACTATACACTGTAGACGTACTATTCAGAGTTCTGCTCTCATTTCCCCTTCCAATTCTAACGAATAATAGTAATCATAAATCATAATGTAAAATGTAATGTAAAATGTACCAAGTGCAGTACACGCACATTGTGTAAAAGTAACACAACTACTCTGAAGGAATGGTGCTGGCACTATTGTCCACGTCCACTACTATCACTATTCACTATGTTGTAATACATTGTAGAATTGTAAACTTAATTAGTGTACTTTCCCGATTCCCGATGTTCACTGCATTCATACTTTTGACTTTCAAATACTTTCCATTCCAGTTCAATATCCAAAATCTAGTTTTTTGTGTATGTAGTTCTCGCTTTGAAATTAATTATAATGTATGAAAATATATAATGTACATTGCAGATCACCAAATGAGCATGAACTCCATTTCCACGCATTGTAGCTCCTAAGAAAATCAAAAATAGATGTCTTAGTCGTCTATCGTCTATACAATTTGTTTTTACTGTGCAAAAGAAGTCGTTAGATAAATATTTTAGTTTCAAAATGTCCAAGTTGTATTGTATCTTAAAGGTCTTCGGAGCAAGAAGGCTTATTGAATCTGAAACTCTCGCATTACTGGATGGCGATTGGCGATGAATCCGGAAGCTTTTCGTAACCCATATCCCATTCCCTCCCATTCCCATTTCCCATCCCAGTCACAGGAACAGGACAGGTCACAGCTCACAGCTCTTAAATCCTTAAGACAATAGTGCCACAATAGGAGGCAAAAGAACGCAGAGCGAAGGATAAACTGGCTCAGCTCAAAGATATTCAAAATTGAATTTCAATTCAACACATAAATTGACTACTTTTCGGGAAGGACAGGGTTTACTGATAAACAATCTGTTCTGATGCTCGTATTATTTGTTCATTTATGTGCAAACAACTTATACATAGACTATCTTTAAATGTTTTTATGCGCACAGTGTAATTGAATAATTCATTGCCATTGCCTTCCTCTTACATACGCGTTGGTAATTGACTTGATTTGTTCCTGCTGCTCAGTAACAAGATTGCTCAAGTTGCTGTTATTTTAATGTAATGAAACATTATTATGTAGTATGAACTGAAACTGAAGAGGGTGGAAACTTTGATTTTGATGTCTGGATTTAACAATCGAAGTATAATGTATAATTATCACATCATAGTAAAGAGTCTAAAAATTAAATTTTTATAGCTCAAATGCATGATAATTGGGTTTATTTGGTGATTTCCGATGATGATTTCCGAACGTCAGGAAAACGTAATTAGTGCTCATTTCTACCACTACTGAGTGTGCCGGTAGATCTTTAGACGACCAACACTAGTAATGCGTCGTTCGTATATCCCAAATTATCCTAATTAGTATTGATTTGGGGAAACCAGAAATCAATCTTTAGAAATACAGGTAATTAGTTTAGTATGTATTTCAATCTATTCTTTGCGCAACATTTTACATACACAGGCATTTTCGGGTATTACCTATTGTCATAAAACTTAAATACATATAATGACTAATGACATATGAGTGTAAGTGCAAGTGTCGACAGAAGAGTAAATTTTGTGGGGTTATACATATAATGCTAGAGACTAGACTTTGTTGGGTAGTAAAATTAAGTGTGTATTTAGAGTTACTTATGTAGTTATAAATACATATATGTATGTAGATACATACATATGTACATACATAGTTACTATGTCATGTATTACTACCACACATTATTTTCACTGTAGTGAGAGTGAGATGCGGGTAATGCATAGGTTAGTGCCGTAATGAATTATCCAAGGACTTTTGTTCTACCCAGAAGAGTACCACTACATGCTAATGTTATGTACAGTATGTATTACTTTACTTGCCGTACAAATCCAATGCCTATGGTTTATGCTTGGGCTTCGTTCCGTACATATTTGTAGTATGATCAGATCAGAGCCGAACTGATGCTTAGCCTAATCCGGTCTCTATGCACTAAGAGAAAGAGTAAATAATGTTGATGTCTATAGTGTCTATAGACATCTCGGAACAAAACCTTCATGAGTATTTGAAGCCAAAACTAAGTCCATCTAGTTGGCTGTAGTCAACCTTAAAATCTTCGCTAAGTAAGAAATACAATTATATTAACATGTATTAATATTAACCATTGTGTGCTGTTCAAATTGATATATGTAGTATTCAAGCAACAGGATATAGCGCAACTTAACCCATTTTAATCGTTAGCGCGGTTCGATGAGACTTTGAAGTTGAGTTTAGCCTGTGATAGTTAAGCCGACTGAATCAAATCCTCCCATTTGAATTACATTTTGATTAAAAAGATTGAAACTGTGATGATTACTGTATGAGCTTCAAACAGTGAAAATATAGTATCCGGTCCGGGCTTATCGCATATTATACTATCTTTCAGCATTATACTTTGCGTTTTGCGTCCATTCCTAATTTGTCAGCAGAGGTTGCAGGAGCGTGTAAATTCAAACGAAATTCAGCCAATTTTTCATGTCTTCCTGGATTTTAAATTCTGTATTCCGTACCTACTTCTTTTCTTTCTGCTTCCATCCCAGGACTCAATGCTTGTGTTATTTTGGATGTTGCATATTGCATGTATTATTTTGGAATTTGGGTACAACTACTTCTGCTTCCACTTTACTAATATTAGTACAAAAAATTATATAACTGTAAATTTAAATCGTATGCAAATAACTACTTAACAGGGTCTCGTTTTGTTCTATGATTCGATATAACTCGATCACATATAGATCTCTGAACTGAAAAATGTACTTCAATAATATAGTTATTCGTCCACAAATTCCAGATGCACATGTGTAATTCATATATGTATATATATGCGCGTGCAGTCTTAGGCTTAACTTGACCTAGCCCATCCATTCCTGGATACTGGAAACTAATGGGAGACTAAACGCTTAAGTCCAAGAATTCCGTACCCCTTCTTCCGGGTCAACGTTCGAAACAAACTGGTGGTACGTCCGTGACCAAGTAGTAGACCGAAAACCCGACGGGTAGGTAGAATGAGTGGTTCCGGCCCTGCGGCCTGAGAATTACATCATCATCTTGGATCTCGGCAGATTTCTGGAGTGTGTTTGGCTTTGCCTAAGGTTCAGTCTCTTCCTAGGCTCGTCCTGGAGTACACCTTGAACTCTCGATCGACTGGACGAATTACTGACCCACACGTTCATCTTTCCTTGTTAATCCGCAGCCACTGGACTGACCTTTAACGTTTCAAGGAGTGTCCCCCAGCAGACTCCCTGCCATGGATCACATGAACAACGAGTCGGGGATTGACCTGGGATTTGATGAGCTTCTGTTGCGAGAGTCTTCCTTTGATAATTACCTGGATGACCTCAACACGGAGTTCTCGGGCGGGTACCTGTCTCTCTCGACACCCGTTGGACCAGCCCCTGGACCACTATCCAACCCTTCTTCCGTTCCCGCCAACATGAATATCCCGACCAGTCCTTACTTCAAGGCGAAACCAATGCCCCTCGTCACTCCACCGCAACAATCGGATGGGTAAGTTCGTATTAATTTTCGGCATTACTGTACTTGCTATATAAAATATTCTAATTAAAACCTGGTGCCTGGACAGGTCAGCATCTAACATATAAAGCAATGAGCGTAAATTATCAATCTCAAAATAACTTGACTTATTACCTTTGACCTTGGTTTGGTTGTCTTGAGTTGTATGTCCTAGTCTGTACTACAGTTTAGGACTACAGACTCTGTAGTCCTAATCCTAACTCCTAAACTCGACCTGGTCAAGGACTGTGAGATGCAGATGCAGAATGTTCTGACTAAACTTGTTTCGTATATACTCGGCAGGCATGTGTCGGGCAGCATGTTATTTGAAGTTCAAATTTCAAATGTACAGTCTTTCGTTATCTCGATCTTCATCGATGCTGTCTTTAATATCATGTTTCTTGGACCGAGCCACCAGCAGCACGAGAACCACTGAATTACGACTTAATTGTGAAATACTGTTAGGTGGGTGGGTGGGTGGATCGTGGATACGATATTTGACTTCCACTTTGGAAAACTATGCAGCCCGAACAAGAGTACTGATTGCTTTGTAATTATGTTGTTGGGAATAACCGATTGAACGTGCTTCCAAGTCTCTTGTCAGATTCTGGAAACGGATGAATGATGAATGACTTACTTACTTACAAAGTCATAAAAAAGTTAAACACTACTGCACGGACGGAGGAATGATTAAAGCAGCAAAGACAACTTGAGAAAACTCAAGATTTATTCCATCAAGGGGTGTTAAGTTTTACATTTTTCTATAAAATGAAGTCAATCGCTGCGCTGTTGCCATCGCCGACTGGTTGTACTTGTCGCTCGCGAGCGATTGCTAAATATTTTTCCACCATGAGATCTGCAATGAAATTGTCTTCAATTTGCTGTATCATATGACCGGGAACGACATCGTACTATGTATACGAAATGTAAAGGGTACATATCATTATGTGCCACCCTGTACTTAGTCCATGTTAACGGATGTAAATACCTATTCGTTTCTTTGAAATTTTTGAAAGGAAATGACCTTCAATCATATTTTCAAATCTTAACCAAATTCATAAACTCTTTTAATCGAGTATCCCTTCAATAGAAAATATTGCCAAGCCAAGTGTTGCGTGTCCGATGCCGGGTGGACGGAAGTGCTTATATAAATGGGCAACAATTTTCTTATAATCTCTCTATTTTCTATGCATAAAGTCAAGCTATCTTTCATGTCAAACTCTTTATATTTTCTTTTCACCATGCATGTGTGTTCTACCGTCTCCCGTTGGACCTTGCACTTCTGTTTTTACTGTTTTCCTTGTCCTCGTAAAAAATCAATATAAGTCGCATTGTTTCAGACGAGTAAAACTGTTATTCAAGCCAAATTAAGGGTCTTGTCCATGTTAGAGCTGGCTAGGTGAAGCTAGCACATAACAATCAACACGCTCACTTCTCTCACCATTCTCTCGCTCACAAGTCACAACAAAAGCCAGGACTGACTACACACAGCCGTGAAATATATCTACAAATAAGGGGAGACAGTTTTTTGATTAATGGTCCCTGAAAAAATATGTTACTGCTCAAAGTTGTGATTGAAATTCGGTCAACTTTGCGCACTAATAACTTTTTTCAGCCACCAATAATCAAAAAAACTGTCTCCCCTTATTTGTAGATTGGTTCTTCCTCAATCCGTAGCAACAAACCCCGTGACTCTACGGTGAGTATTCGAGGAGGAGATCCAATTTTGCCAAATCGATTCCTTATGGACGTTTAACATGGCGCCAAAACATGGACAAGACCCTTTAGGGGATTTATGTATTACCTGCAATGCCTGTTGTTCCGTATCGTACAGCGAACATAAACTAAGTAGTTCGATAACGCCTTGAATTTACTTGTGAAAAACTTATAAACAAATTATGAATAACCTGAAGCTGAAGGTACATAAAAAAAACTCGTTACCAGTTCAAATGCTCTTAGGTCACCAGTTATGTTATTTTTGTAAGTTGTATTTAAGTTAAACTCAATGAATGAACCTGTGAAATACGAACAAGCTTCGAATCCCTACGTTCGAATTAGTTCCTAGAATCACGATTTGTATTGAAACAATATAAAGTCTTTCAATATGAACATTCAATTCAAGAACAAAATACACCAAATATGAACTGCGTAATATTGGGTGCGTATTTACAACCTAAGAAGCTTGAATGAATTTATGAATTAGAATATCGAGCCTCGGCAGCAAGCCTCAGAAATACGCCGTGCAATTCGTAAGGAAATACCTCAAAGAACGTGATTACTAAGCTTAATAGCATTTTGCATTGTACTTGTACTCACTAAATTATTTTCATGATACGTACTTACGCAATTAATCCGTTTTGCTCCATTTTATAACTTAACTATTCGTCTTCCCTCATCGGGTTTGGCCATGTGACTGTTTGAATACTTTGCTATCATTTATCATATCACATCCTCCTCCGTCGTTCGTTCGTAAACAAAACCGCCATCGCTGCAAACCATGGTAAATACATTTGCATTCGAAATTGTCAGTTCGCACAAGTTTTATAGATGTAACTAGGGATTTGCATTTCACGCTCCCCGTACACGTGCATACTTTGCTCCTCCACTACATATAATACATACATACAGACGCTACTAGTAAATTAAAACAGGCAAAGTGTACTCATGGTCATGTACTTGATGCATAACGAGTCGTTGACTAGCCACTTAAATTGGCAAACGTCACACGCACACGTGTGAAGGTGAAGATTACGATCGAGCTCAATCCTACCTACTGTCTACCTATAGTAATAGTGTCCGAACTCTACAACTTTTTTTTAGCGTAGCGTAGTGAATGACCACGGCCAATTGCTGTTCGTTAGAAAGATGCGACCCTCGTGAATGGCCATTCACTGGAAAATGTTACCTTTGAACCCAGCTTTGAACAGTATTATCACTGTTGACCATTGGCAGTAGATTATAGTAAGTATTGTGTTTTTGTTGACATCGGACATGTACATTGGACTCAAATCCCTATGTTATGCCGTAGGTTAGGTTAACAAGCTCCGGCTTTCTGCTGGAAAATGTTTATCGAGTCTTTGAATTTGGGAATTCCTTTTTGATAAAACCCCAAAATCTATTCATTCTATTGCACACCTTATTCGTATCTTTACTTTTTTTAAAAGATAGGTAATAAGAAATTGATGCTCAAAAGATTGATTTATTAGTAAGTACTTTATCAGCCTCTTTACAGTTTCTGTGATTTTAAGAACCTAAGTTTCTGAAGAGAATTAATGAAACGTAAATCCCAAGCACGTTAGCGGAGTCAACTTGTGGACTTTGGAATCATTACAAGTAGAATCACATTTCTCTGGTAATGCCTGCGATATACTTTGCAACTTACAAATGCAACTTGTCCAAAGGTCGCTCATATTGGGTGCTATTGACATCGGACATTCATTTCATACATCTTGAAAAAGCCCTCAACCTTCTCTACTACTCCATACGTTGATGTTGCTACTAACTACAAGGTAGTTATTCAGTTCAGTCCATTTTCTTTCAGCCAAGTACCATCCAAGTAGCAGCACTTAACTACATAAGAAAAATCGTATGAATCATCCTTCATTTTTTAACCAGAATTGAACCAACGACAAAATATTTATGATAAAATCTGTAAGTTAGGTGAACCCTCCCTCTCATTCAAATCTCTACTAAGGGACTCTCGAATCACTGCCAACTGCTAATTTTTAAATTTAATTCTGCACTTTTAACAATGTATTTGAACAATAACAATGATTTTTTGGAAAAATTAAAATTGAACATTTGCAGATTAGATTAGACTGTAAAATAGCGATAAAGAATTACGACGATCTGCTAAAGTACGAAGTGTCAATTGCATTTGTAGTGTAAATTAGGCAATTTTAATTATAGTATTTTCAATTAAGTGCATCTAGTACTTTGACCTTCCCTTCTTGTGCAAAAAAATGCTACAGATATTCAGAAGTATGAGGTTAACGCTTTTGACCCTTTCGATTTGCATTTGCAAGGTATAGAATGTAATAGACATAAGAACATAACTAAAAGCCTTTGTGGTTTGTGGGATGGATAGGGATATCAGCATTAGCATGTTTGGATAGGAGATTCTGAATTCGCAATAATAATTCCCATGCTAAAACCACAGCAGAAGAGGTAGGCGCTAGAACCTACCAAGTCAAGTCCCACGGTCATGGTTTTTTGTTACTTGTTATCTTGCATGGAAAGAGCAATGCTCTTTGGCTTTTCTCTGATGGTGTCGGTCTTCTCTTTGTTTTCTGGCTTCCAGTACTATTCCTTTCCTTTGTTGATTCGAAATACTATCAACCTTTGTTCGAATTTGTCTGGGTATAAGTGTTTATGATTTAATGTGGAGAGCGGATGTACGTACTTACATTTAATTGTAGTTGTCAAAAGGCGTCGCGATTGTATGCATAAACAAATAAATCAATATAGCAAAGGTACATATTGCAAGACTTTGGTCTAAGCTTGAAGACTATTTGAAGCTTAAATTGATTTCTTGGCATAAATAATCCCACGTTAGATGGTCGCCTGTCGCCTGTTTACCGTCAAACCTGAACATGTGTTGTCGCTAAATAAAGGTTTTGATAACCGTCGTTCGGTAAACTTGAATGTTTGAAAGCAATGTCACTGAACGGGAATTATGATGACCATGACTCATGCATCACCTCACACCTTGTTCTTGTTTGACGTTTTTGGCTAGACAGACCAAGTCTGGCCTGACCTTGATCAAGCGCAACTATTTTTTAACATTGGTATTGTGTATGGTCGTAAAACTGAGGTACCTTGTTGTATGAGAAACAGGAGGATGTAACAACAAAAGCATGAAATTAGAGAAGTTTGACGCTTTCTGCTTTCAATTCCGCAGAAATGAGTCATGAATCACAGATCAGACATCAGACCACCACCAACAAAAGACTTACTTACCTCGAAGTAGCATTATTCATTAGTCACCAGTGGTGTACGTCAGGGATATTATGTTTTATGTTCAGTATAAGTTTGTTCGGTATTTGACTTTGACAGCTTAATTCAACATTGAAATTAAATCTGTCGATAATTGCGAATGTTGATCGAAAATAAAGTTCTGGCCTCTGTTTACAACCGGGCATTATTTGAATTCAGTTGAGTTCGATTTTAATGCGGTTTATGGAAGTGCCTTTCCTATTTCTTCATTTACTATATCAATAGGGGTGGTCAGATTGAACCACTTACTACTGAATTGCTTAGAAAAGTAAGCAAGTAATCAGTTTTCCTTGTGATCGTTCCATCAACGATTTTGCTTAAGCATGATAAACGCTTGTGGCTTGAACCGCCAAAATTCAAAAAAGT
>JAQFYU010000534.1:0-21031 GCA_034694905.1 Ceratophysella granulata | reverse complement strand
GTGTTGTAGATGGCGACGCAACACAGAGTTGACGCTCTTGGACTTGAGTGCAGTATCCAACCTTATACGTCCGTGGTAGAGCCTCAGCTGTACCTGTACCTACTGGCACAATGATGATGCTCAGGGAGAAGGCGCTGAAACAAATCTGGATTTGACATAATCATTTCCGCTCCACTGTTGTGCTTTCTTCCTCAAGTATATTCCTGTTGTTCCTTGTGTTTCTGGAAAGTTTTCACATCTATTTACCAGATGAGACCATCTTCTCTTCATGAAATGAATTTATATTATCTGTAATGGACTTTGTCAGCTTTATCACGCTGTTGTCTTCTTCGTGACACAATACATAGTATAATTTGATCACATGCTTGAGCAGCAGTTTCTTGTTTTAGTACAGTACACAGAATTTAATGCTTCAACGGTTCAGCGTCACTCCGATCTGCATAAACATTATGCCTTGTTGTAAGTTATGAACTTTCACTGAATAACAGGGATTGCTTAACTTAACCTTGCTCTTCGTCTCCAAATCGTCCCAAGGATATCGGAAATGGAAACTTTACCGACTTGACGTTATAAATATTGCAAATATATAACGAATTAAATATTTTTCATTTTTAGATTTTGAAGACCCTCAGAATTTGCTTTCAATTTCATTTGAAATTTCATAATAACTTTACCCCTAATTCAAGTACACAAGTACAGTAGCAGATAGTGATTCATTTAGAAAACCACAAATTACGATGCTTCATTAACGCTGAAATAGCTTTAGGGTCATCCTGGGTTATACAATTTAATCAGCAACTGATTTTAGTGAACTTATATTAAATTCCAAATGTTCCAATTCCAATTACACTTCAATTCCTTCTTTTAAGAAAAATGAAACAAAAAAAAAAGCCAAAGTCAAATTGACGGAGTATGCGGACATGCGGACTAACCGAAGTTAAATATCGAACAGCGTTTGTCCAATTTTGCTGACGTGAAACGTGAATACCATACTCAACTTTGTTAATAATCTATTTTGGCTTACCGGAATTCCTCCCATAGTTTAATCTTTGTTGAATTCTAAAGAAATTAAGTGGATTAGGACATCAGAAGCAAGTAGGCAAGTGGGCAGATGAAGATAGGTATGCTTCCACAAAACCAATTAAACTCTAAACTAAAGTCTGCCTAATGAAGCTCTGTTCTCCTGAACTGCGATAGACTATTCACTCTCCCAGCAATTTACACGAGGAAAAGTTCAGCAAACAGTGCTATGTTCTACTCGATGTTCCCATATTCCGCTTTACCCGCATGTTCGACTACAAAATAAGGATCTAGCCAACCAATAATTGTATTGGAACTAGTATAATTTGGTAAATGCAAATGTTCTATAAAAGTACGAAATAGCAATTAATCATTGCGAACGTTATGTTACCAATAATTGCTACGAATATCTCCATATACCCTCACAATATTATCTTCATTTGTTCCGTTATTGAATATAGCTAATTTTTGTTTTAGTATTTAGCATCATATAAACAATTGAATTTTGGAAAACTCCGTTCAAGGAATTTTAGACTTTGAATGTTGAATGTGATTTATTTGTATTTGTAAATTGTAAGGCACAAGTTAGAGCATATGATTTCATTATTTTAATTGAACAACCCATCACACCACAGATTCAAAGTCTCCAAGAATTCAACAAACCAACCATGTCCTCCTCTGGAACAGGGGCAGGATTCGCAGCCTCTGGTCTTGGTTCGGACTTGCGGCGGGCAAGTAATGGCGGGTTTCTTGGAGGTACATCTTGAAAAAAAGATAGTGTAGGTTGAAACATTTCATAAGGAGGCCGAAGCATATTATATGTGCCTGGAATATTGGATCAACGCTTGTCGAACATGTACATATTTTGTATATCGTCCTATACCTGAACTCATATCCTGAGCGTCCATTGAAGCCATTTCACCACCATCCATTTCCATTGGCTCGTCTGGAACAGGTTCTAAAAGGAACAAGCAAATTGTCTCTTTACCGAATCCGCTTTACTCGTTTACCAGGAATAAGGAGTTTTTTGCATCAGATGAACAAAATTATTTTAATCATAAAATTATTATTCTGTGGAAATTGCAAAAACTGCGGAACATATTTGTCATTCCAATTAAATGATCACATCCAAAATGAAGAAAATTAATGAGCTTTATAAATATTCGGCAGTATGCCCAACCCACCCATAAGCGCAAACATACGTGAATACAGGGTGTTTTATAAATGAGAGGCCACCCACACCCATGTGACCAAAATTAACGAAATTGAAGTAAATAAACACTGCCTGTATGTTACAGCGCGCAATTATATTCAGTATTTCAAAGCCACAGGCGTATCATGCATGAAACATCTGACATTCCCAACTTCTGAGAGACGAAACTATTAATTAAGTCATATAGAAGTATTTAAGTAGGTAAAATTCACTGCTTTGGAAGCAATATTAAGATGAATATTACGATATTCAAAATACTGAATAAATTTTGGTAAGGCGTTAACATATAATTTATATTTTCGTTGCGTTACTATGGGATACGAAATAACAAAGTGGCCTTTCATTTATAAAACACCCTGTAGATAGTGGAGTTGGTAAAGTTACCTGAGATAAAGAAACCGTCTTCATCAATAACAGAGGCGTGCTCATCATCTATGGTTTGGAGCTTCACTGGTGGAACCCTAAAATATTTAGTATACAAAAAGTATAGGCATCCACGCAAATCCATTCCAACTGGCAGTTGGCACCAATTGTGACTTGCGACAGCAAACGTTCCCACATTCTGCTATTGACTCGTCGTACATATTTGTGTAGTTTGTACTGTCGAACGTATAATATTTTTCATAAAACTTACTCTTCGGATTCCTCGACACGATTCACAACGACAAGCTTTCGTTTGATACCAAGCCCAAGGGATCCTCGGGATGTAGAAGGACTTTCACTTATTGGGCTGGTCGATGTGGATGCTGCCTGCAGGCCCTCTTGGGTTGGGTGGTTGGGACGAGACTCCTTCTGGTCCATGGTTCCGCCTGACAGATAGTCAACCTCTTCGAAGAAAGATGGTCGAGATGAACGCTCGCACAGTAAATACACAAAAATGGTTCCTTTGAACCGAAACTTCAGAGAATCTTGAATCCGACAAAATCGTCTAATAAGAGTTTGAAGGAGATAAAAGAAGAGAACCTTCTGACAACTGAACTGACACCAAATGACGGAACACTTCGTGTTTCGGAGACTAAGTTGTATGTGCTTGTTCAAAAACCACGTTATGAAATCGTAAAAGTTATAAAACTACGTTGAGGCTCAGTCTCAATATCCTATTATGTAGAAGTTGAAATAAGCTGGGAATACTCATAAAAATAGTGTTTCGTGATATCCAAGAATACAAATAATTTGTAACACCCAATTTCAGATCAAATGGCATGACGTCATGAATACGCTCACCCTAAGTTTCGTCATACCGAGTAAATGAACATGGATTGCTGCTGAGTATATAGACTGTAACTCACGTGCAGAGCATAACGAGATATGCTATACAATGGTTTTTTGATGTGTGTAATTTACTCATGCGCAGAACATAGCTAGATGAGCTATACACGGGTTCCTAATGTGTTTAGAGTATTCATGCGCAGAGCAACGCGAGATGAGCTGTACTAGGGTTATAATTCTTAGAGCGGCCAGCAGAGGCGTAAGTGCAGTGGGAGGTAGCTCCTCCTCTCCCTCTCATGCCAATTTGTGGAGAGAAATTGGTTTCTATATAGGGACATTTTCTCCATTGCAAATTTTTTGACTTTTGCTTAATGCATTAAATGTACCAAAAAATTAGGAATTCTGTAAGAGGTGGAAATCCGTTTTTCGAAATATTTTATACTAACCGAATTAAACCACTTCTAAGATTTTCATGGGGAAGAAGTGCACGTTGAAGAAAAGCTACCATCCAAAACCAAGAGTATAGCTTTCTGGCTATTCCAACCGCTATACTCTGCGCATGCGTTGCATCAAGGCACGAGAAACCATCCTATAATTTCTTTTTTATGGCTACGTTTTTCTGAGCATTATGGGAAATTTAATACGCTGAAATTTCGTATTGAAATCGTCCTTGCGAAAGTATTTTTATGTTTTATCGATTAGGAATAGTAGTAGGTATGAAAAATCATGTAAACTAAAATCGGGTCCATATATGCACCAAAAAATGAACTATCAATATATGCAATAAAATATACAGCAAAATACAGCTTTTATTCCAAAATACTCATTTAAATTTTTGGAAAGTAAATCCTTGTTATTAATATATTTGTTTTCTGTGTTTTTTTCAGAACAGAGGTGCTTCCAAAGGCTACGTCCAACCTCCGTCGTGGCGTATAGCGGTATAGCGTATATATCCAAGTAGATATCAGAGCTTCGTTTGATTCCCTTCAACTCCCACGCGTATTTGGCTCTCAGGCCCGTTTCTCTCTGAATGCTCGCGTAAATCACTTAAAGCACTTGACGAAGAGAAATGTTCCAGGTTCGGTCTCCAATCCTCAAATAAGGGAAGAGAACAGAAAAACCTCCGGTCATCAGAACATGGAGAAAGAAGCCCAGGCGTTGGCCACAGAGTGAAAGTAAAGCACTTATTGTCCAGCTCCTGGATTCCCTTTCTGCTCCCAACAACAGTCCAGCATCGGAGAATGGAATCGGATTTACAACAGGTTGTTGTTGCGGGTCCGTGGCCGCACCACCAATCATCTCTAATGCATCTTTTCACGCTATATAATTTATTATAACTGGCCTCCTTCAAACTATGAGGAGTGTCCACTCGGGACCCGCAACTGTCCATGGGGTTCAAGTTCCTTTTGCTGTCAAGTGCAAAGTGAAATGCTTCGTATTAAACCAATCTTGACCGGATAAACACGAACCTGAAAGATTCGTGTGAAGGGTTCAATCAAGAATGCTTCAGAATTAATATTCAATCTCGTAATTCCTGGTACCAATTCAGGTCCACAAATCTGAATTCGAGATTACCAGTTTTTTTTATTTCGAGGAAGGTATAGAATTCAAAGGGCTTTCGGATTCAAATTTCAAATCAGAAGGGGATCTGTAATCAAGTGGAGCACGATGATGGTTAGATTAATTGGCGAACCAATTCTTACAGTTGAACAACAGTATTTTCTTAGACTAGAAAAAGGGCGAGTTCATTGAAATTTCTTTTCACAGGATACGATAACCATTTTGTCACTTGGTGACCTTTCACAAAATCAATTCAACCCACAACCCACCCTCTAAGATGGAACGTAATGTAATACAATTGAGTTCTTCTCAAAACTACATGTTACAGTTTACATTGCAACAGAGTACATAGTAGACTTTCAACATGTTCCTAGCTTGCCAGTATTGAAGTTATGTATTTATCCATTTACATATTTTGTACCACACAAGTCTTTCTTATAGTCTCATCACTCATCCTATAGGATTCCGCGACTTTAGGGCAGGGAGGTATCTTGGGCATTGGAAAATTGCGGGTGACAATTCGCCGGCAGAAAATTGGTACTGAATCGCCTCTGTAGGCGTTTCGAAAACCTAATCCACCTAAATTCATTTAAATTATCTGAAATAAAAGCCTACTAACCTAACTCGTGTCGAATTTTGATTAATTGTTTTTTAGATACGATTAAGTAGTACCGCCCGTAACTAAACTGCCGCCCCCCATTGTCACACAGCTATCATTTAGCCTACAATAATAATCTGGAGAAAAAATCTGTGTCACAACCCATAACCCAATTCTGGGATTTTAGCGTCATATCTAAAAGTCTTGTGTAAGATCTCGTTTGCACAACAACATTTTACCTATAACTATTAACCTTCAGTAAGCGAGCGACTTGGATTGGAGGAGATTGAGTTAGAGGTTTAAAAATATTTTTTGTCTAGAACCTTGAATAATAGTATGCTTTTATCCGCCTACTCAATAGGTATTTGTCTCAAAGGATTTTAAGCACTACTTATCCAATTTTATGACAAAATTGTAAAGTAACTAAAAAAAGAAGACCTTAGACACTCAAAAATCCTCTAAACAAAATTAGTCTACCCTAGTTTAAAAGAAAAATTTACACAAGCCAAAGTCATGGAAATTTGAATAATGGAAGTTGTGAAACCTGCTGCAACTTTCATTGATATTGTTCACTCGAGTTTAAAGTTAGAAGATCAAAGCACGGCCTAAGACTTAATTAGCTGTCAGAGAATCATGGGCGTACGATGCACTTTGGTTTTGCATATAAAAGAACACATTTTTTAAATTAATAGTTATTATTAAATTATAGATTGATAATTTGAGATTAGAACAGGAAGGCTAAAGTTAAGCGCGCTAATCAATTGAGACAAAATCAAGGACATGCTCGTATCTCGTATGAAAGGATTCAATAGTGTACAGACTGATGAAGTTGAAGTTGAAGAAGTGCCAATAGGGTACAGGGTTGGCATGGAAAGCTTGTGTCTCGATTTTGAAATTAAATTCGTTCTCTTTATTGGAAACTCTTAATTCAAATAATTGTTGCTTGAAATATATTGACATACGAGTGTCAACGTACGGGAATATTTTGCCTAATGTCGTAATTCAAGCATATTATATTATTTCCTTGTGAAAACTGTCATTTTTGGTATGAAAGGGGCCAAAGTGGACAGATTTTCCAGTACGAAGTCAAGTTTATCCGGAATCCTCTGATTTGTAGCTGCCAGTGTATCAGCATATTCGTAGATTTCCATTCCTTATGGAAATTTTATTTTCGGAAATATGGTCATTCGTAGATGTCGGAACCACCTACTCGGAGGCTTGAGGATATACAAGGATGAGCTGGCAGTATGCAGCTGCTACCAAATCCTACGTCGACAGGAACTCTGTTTCCAATTGGTGGGAATCGGTGAAGGGTCGGAAGAAAGTGAGTGGGCTGCAGGGAGCCAAGTTTGCGTGGAGACAGGCGGCAGGGCGGAAGGGTTTAGGTTCCTGGCCTGGACTCAGCCCTCAACCCCCGTTCGTCGTCATCTCTGAGAGAGAAATAAGTAGCCTGGGCCCAAGTCCGCACATCTTCACTTCCCATCCCGCATCTATCCAGCACCAGGACTCACTCCACGGGACTTTCACCAGCCAAACCTCCAATTTCTGCTCCACTCCCTGTCACTCGCTTGGGCCGAACTGAAGGAAGAACCTCAGAAAACTTTCTCACTTTCTCATTATTTAATATCCGCTCTTCAAAACAGAAGGGAAGGAAAATCCAGAAATAACAAATTTTCAAAACACATTCGGCTAATTTGGGAACAGGAGGAAATCAGGCATTCCAGTCCCGCTTTCCTAGCATTAACGCAGAAAGAAGGGAACCGGAAATAGAATTTAGTACACGAACCTGTTGAATCACTCCATCCAGTTCAGTGTATTGAACCGTTGTCAGCTCCACTCAACGCACTCCGAAGAAACTCTAATTCACCACACTCTGCATTTACTCTACTTTCAAGTAAGTATTTTTTTAAACGCGGTTTTCAGATTCTGAGGTTGTTGCTATTTTATCTAATGAAATGAGCATCGGTTTTGAGTACATCAAGGTTTAAATGTTTGTTTTGTCATGCAATCCAGTGATACTAAAGCTTGTATACAATAAAATAAGCTTGAAAACGTAGTATTTTTCATAATTGGATGTGAATATATGTCAATTTTCATTTCAATGCTTGCTTAATTCACCTTAATGTGCCCGTCGTTGTTCAAAATTATAAAAATGCATTGACCATTGTTTCAAATTTCAAATTTTAGGCCGGAAGATTCATCTGCTTTCTTCTGAACGTTAGCCAAAATCACTGTTGAAATTACTTGCAAGTGTTACGGTTGAGGTATAATTTTTGACACCAATTCCCATGTATTAGTGCAACTGTGCAAAAACATCTACTTTTACTGCATTAACGCCTCCTATACCAATAATAATAACACGCAACTAGTTCTCTCTAATTGTGAATTATAGCCATTGTTCATCTGCTTACTCAGTGTTCGTTAGTCTGAAGATTTAAAAATATTACATACTGTCTGCAGAGGCTGCTTATATGAATTTATTTTGTATCCCTTGAGAGAACTTTATGGGAGTCAGAATAGAGCTCAGCGTAAGAAAAATCTAAGGCAGATCTTGTAATGGATATTTGTGTGAATTTGGCTTTCTGCAGTAAGTGCAGCTTAGGAATAGAATTTCAGAATTTTGTGCGTCCGTATTCTACGAAGTAATAGTGACGCTGGTACAAGTCAACTAGTATAATGCAAGAAACCACGACTTGTTCGAGGCGATTCGGTGGCCACTGGCCACGCAAGAATTAGAGCCCATTGTAAGGTTTGAAATGGATTACAAAAAAATCATATTTTTGATTAACAAATTGAGGTATGCATAAATCCTTGAACGCCCCATCGGATGGAGGAATGTACCCAGGGTATACAGAGTTTCCTTTAATTTTCTTGGGTGCGGCCAGCTTTTTGATCTTTTTGTCTCCGGTAGAGAATTCCAGCTAAAACAGCGGAAATATTCTCAGAATTTGTTCCGTTATCAAAGTATCGCTCGGATTTAACTATTTTCAAAACTAAATATAGTTTTAAAACTATTGTTCATGACATGATGCATGATCCCCTTTGTGCAGCTGAGCGATTAACTTTTAGAAAGGAGAAAGCACGTCCAGTAGATCATGTGAGACGGAGCCAATCTCTACAGAAGGGGAAGGTGAAAGTTCCTCGACTGTACACTGTACATCTTTGCTTGAGAAATGGTTTGAACAATAGTCAAACTATCATCTGTATCTCACGTTAGGATCAGAGTCAAATAACGAGCAATATGCCCCAAAAGTATTTTCATGTTTAAAGTTTTGAATCCATAATCCGTTGTAGTCTAAAAATAGAACATTTACAAATTCTGGGTTAGTTTTATAAAAATGCTCGATATTCTATTGTGTTTGGAATTTGGAGCATTTATCCTAATCTAGGATCAAATGGAAACCTACCTATTGAGTATTATTTTGAGCTACGAATTAGGGAGCCAGTCATTTAGTCAAAAAGTGCCAAATGTTTTGCATTTCTTGCCAGATGCTTATCAAAGAGATAATGTTTTGTTAAAATAAATAAATGAAATAAATAAATAAAAATAAATGTTTTCATACCTTTTGAGCCGATGGCCGACTTCGATTCGGCTGAAAATCTGGAGGAATGTTCCTTGACCATAATAACTGGCTATTTAGATTTAATCATAGGATCGAGCTGTACCATCAACAAATGTTCAGCATAATATTGAAGAGGGAAGTATCCTGCCACTAATCAGTCAAATTGGACCGGTATCCGTATCAAAAAATGGCAAAATAGGTCCAAACAATCCTTGGACGATGAGTAGGCTTGACCACCTAAGAAAAATTGTTTAGCATGGTCATTTTCAGTTGAACCACGACTCCATAAAGTGTTAACGTAGTCCATTGCGAAAAAATTTGGTAAAAAATTCTTTTTGATTTAATAATGTCTAACGGATTAAGATTAAGTCATTATATTGTAGAGCTATTGCTAGGTCAGCCAATACGGAAAAACAAGGTTATCGAAGGGCCAAAAAGTATGTTGAACAGTGGTCGTCGTCATCCTAAATTGGTACAGTGTGTGTTTTGGGGTTCTGGTTCTGGTTCAAACATGCTCAAGGTTTGATGGCGTTTCCGTCAGAACCCATCTGTCGGCTCTGTGTCTTTGCTCAAGTGAAGGCCTTAATAGTTAATACCCAGAAGGATCAAGTTACTTAATAAGCAACTATACTGCGTACCAAGTTGGAGATACGGCATAGCATCTGTTTGGTTCGAGACAAAAGCTCCAGCTCAGCGGGCAGTTGATGAAGAAGAAGACAGCTTCTGTCCAAAGGAAGTGGGAGAGCTGAAGAGGAGAAAGTCCGTCGGGGTGCTTTAAATTGTTCCAAAAATGGCTCAACCAACTATATAAAACTCATAAAGTCCAATTGAAACATGGTTGTAAACTCCGACTTTCCCATTTCATAAACTTTAATTAAATAATAAACTCCGCATCACATTATGACGTCTTCAAATGCCTGAGCTGAGGATTGAGTTGACAGGAGCGAGTTAGGAAACGACCAATAAAAGGAAATGTTTAGCAGATACAAGGATCTTGCGAGATTTTGAGTCAAGGCTCACTTAAGACGGGAAGGACGGACGGACGGATGTACAGGACGAAACACAACTGAACACGTTTAATTACTCACATAAATGTTGGAGGGCGGGTCCGATTGGTTCTTAGAAATGGGTGTCTAGTCGATTGGCTCACTACTTAGGCATGTTTCAAGTGTAGTTAAAGATGGGTTATAATCTACTTCAAAAGTTTGTGAAGTTTTGAGCAGAGATGACTGACTGATCTTGAACAATGCTGCTACCTGGCTACCAGAAACTTCTTAGGATTAGGCGGCACAATAAGCTCAAATCTTAATTTACACAGGAATAGTTTCTCAATTGCTTTCCTGTCTAGCTGTTCCTGTTATTCCACTCAAATGAGCTCTTCCACCAAATCTTCTTATATTAATGTTTGCCAGTTCTTAAGCAAAGTAAGACAGATATTCGTCATGTGCGCTATACGTATTTTCAACTCAAGATGCCTACAGCATATTCCACCAATAAATTGTAAGTAGATTAATATACATATTTCATTAAAACGCTCCAGCAAAATATTTGGTGTGGGCATCTTGGGGAAATTTTAAGAAATACAGAAATACGTGTACCGAAGTACCGAAGTAGTCAGGATTGTAGTATTGACAACAATTTAACATTCAACAAAGACCAATTCCTGTTGTTCTCAACTCCAATACGACCGATGACCGTTTGTTCCTTTATTGCTTCTGAACCCGTTGAAATTCTATTTTTGGAATTCCAACCGTAACTTCCTTTCTGAACTCCAAACCCGTTCCCTGGATTTTGTTCTATCCCGTCTCGCCCTCGCAAAAATTTCCCCTCTTATGGTGTCCAATTACAACCCGTGACATTTTTTCCGTTTCTTATTTTCAACTCAAAACTGTGCTACAACAATCACTTCTCATTTCCTGCTTCTCAATCAATGGCTTCTGTATTTCTTCTTATAACGAATTCCAACTTAAACTTCAAACCCGTGATATTTTATTCTTTCCTACTTTCAACTTCAACACAAACCCGTTCCTTAGCCTCTGTTCTCAAGCCGTGACTTATTTTTGTATCCAGACCCACATTCCAACCCGTGACATTTTGTCTCTTCTGGCTTTCAACTTATGTCTCTCCCCTCTTCCAATTTCTTACCTCCAGTCCCGCTAATTCTCTTTGTGTACTTGAATCTGGTTACAATATCAGCTTCCGACCCGTGAAAATGTTTTCTTTTGTACTTTACGCTCAACTCGGTTTCATTAGTCAATTCTAATCGCAAATTAACAAGCAACCGCTATACGTGCGTCTGTCATTTCTTCGATACGCCTTCGGCGTGTGTACGCATGCACTATGCATTTTTTAGACATTTTAAAACAACCTAAGGGACAACCTGTACACGGGTTGGAATTTGGAATACTCAGTCTGTTATCAACGAGATCAGAGAGCGTGGTACGAGACTTTCTCATGTACTTGGACCTGAATCCAAATCTGTAGGTTGAAAAATAATAGAAACTTTCCAACTATCCAGCTTGGTACAGTAGTGACATTTAGTGTGGGTCCCAACCCCCGGACTGATTCGAATCAGGCGAGTGGCGGCGGAGAAAGTGTGCTTGGGATGATGGCAACGTGCATTTTCACCATTTACATTTGCATTATGAGTGGGAGCGGAGACAGGACACGGGCGGGTTTGGGAAGAGATGAAAACCCGATGAATCTCTGGGGAGTTAAAAAATAATAGGATTTAAGAAGACAGTTCATGATTATATTTTCTGGTCTCTGTTGGACAAGACGGAGGGAACAGACCTTCTTCTTCGCTTCTATTTCCTAGGATAATTCTCAATTGTGTATGAGGTATTCAGACCAGACTCGTCCTTGGAACTTCCCTTCCAATCTTCGATACAGGAACAGAAGCCGGGAGTCGAATAATCCGAGCAGAAGGACAATGGCGATATGGAAATTAGACTTCCGAATCAGCTCTTCCTTTCAGCACTTCTTGATTGCAAACAGGAGTCCGAGTCCCGGTCCTTAGTTTCCGGCATCTTCTCAGATAGGAATCAGATGACAGGGACAGAGAATCGCGTGGGATTCTCTAGCCGTCCTCTAAGCTTCACAAGCATAATATTTTTTCAAATAATCAGATTAGAGCGGAAGCACCTGCAGAAAGCGGAGAGCTGAATATAAGCCCTGATTCTGATCCGTGCCTCAGGCCACTCATAAGTACATGCAATTATAATGGGTTTCGGAAATTGGAATTTACAATTAATCTATTGTCCATCCGCCAAGGACAACGAGCAGAATCAGGCCAGGCCAGAACATAGGGATAAGTCCCAAGTACCGCTTTCGGCTGAAGCCTATATGGAGCTTGGAGAAAGCCTGTTGGAGCATGGAGGAAGCCCCTCAGGTGTGAGCTTCACTTTCAGACAATAACGTCGCAAGGGGTGAAAGTGGGAAAATTGCATACTGAACGGGAAGCACTCGGCCTAGTTTTGTATCTTGTATCCATCGTTACACCTTTTCGATATTTCAAGATGTTGGTTTAACCGACAGATTCTAATCTTGTAATGGGATAGCCTGAGCAATTTGAGCAAACTTGTCCCAAACTTGTCCATTTGTGCAGACAGGAGACAGGACTTGTGTTTGTTTAGTATAAGCCTGATTGAAGATTTGGTAGTCACGATTCACGAACCATATATTTGTAGACATCCAAAATGATAATGTCAGGAATCAGGAGCCCAGCGGTGTTACACATTTGTTAATATTTGGGAATTAAATAGCGTTTTTGTGATGAGGATCTCAGGAACCATTATTTGGAAGTTGAACCGTAGGGCAACTTCGGGCATTCTGAAACTACGGCCTTGATGGAGTGAGGAAGCGATTCCACGTAATGAAAGCAAAACAATAGTTTAATTAATTACATTAGAGTAGTGAGCTCAGTTCTGTAATTAGATCATTCAAACTCATCTAATGGAGTTACCTGATCTAATGAAGGAGCAGGACTTTCTTAACACAACCTTAGGCTCGCCGCATGCCGCATATGCTCTCTGTACATGCAAGGAAAAACCGCTTTATATGCAACCGCCGAGAAAAGAACTCAAGCTTTTACAGAATTCCGCCTAAATTGCACTTTTAAACTTCCATTTTTCATCACGCTATTATATTACTCTGAATTAAAGTTGTTGCAGATGCTTCAGTTGAATATAAGTACTGGAAATCAGCTTAGGTGATTGGTTGATTGATTGAATAATTTATTTTATTTAAGTGTGGTTCATGAGTTCCAAGCAAAAGTTTTAAACATCAGGATTGTCAGACAAATGACAGATTGGAAAATTTGAGAATTCTGAATGTGACTGTCCTTTCACATGTGGTCAAATATTAAATCATTAACTTAATTTTGTTTTATTCATTCATTAGTTGAATTCTGGTTTAGATTACTTCGTATATTTCTGCAATAATCTAAAATATTGTCTAGGATTAAGAAAACTTTTTTTTACAATCCTTTATTCAGGCTTCCACGATAAAATTTTATTCAGAATTGAAAAGATTGAAATATTGATTCTGCTAAAAAACCTTGCTTTATTAACAGCACCATAAAATGAATTTTGAATTACTTCAAAGAACATTCGTTTTGCAGAATACTGAAGTCGTTGCTTGACAGTTGTCTTATTGCGTAACAATACTCATTCGTGTTTGCGCCTTGCACCTAGACAGGTACTAGAAATATGACACTACTCATGCTGATTCTGGTGCGATTTGTGATCTTATTTGCATATCTAATAAGCATGCACACTACACTCGACTTGGACTGCACTGAAATCGAATCTTTCCATTTTCTTAGAACTTTGAATTTCTGGAGTGACACGTGTACCTTGAGTTCACACCTACACGTGCTTCAATTTAGAGGCGAACAAATTTGGATAGGCAATCCAATTAAGTACAGAGTAAGTCTAGAGCCCAAGCAAGCCTAAGCGCACTCCTATCAGGATGGTGTCCCGCCAACATTCAAACCCGCTATGTGTCAAACCAAAACTCCTAAAACCCATTTTAAGTCAAACTCCAGGAAAGGTGAGTTAACTTGCACTAGACTTTGTATATTTTTTACCTGAGATAAATTATGACATTACTCTTGGATATTCCATGACGAATTCTTTTTGCTGTAAATAGGCATTCCATTTTCCGCTTCGTTTACGACATGCACAACTTAATGACCTTTCCAGGAGTTTGACTTAAAACCTTTGGTTTGACATATAACGGGTTTGACTCGTAACGGATTACAACCTCAACCTTATCCGGACATCATTACAGTACCAAATGTCAAAAGTTAATTATATTAAAGTCTCTAAAATCAATTGTCAGTAGACAGACTTAAGAGATCTTGCCATAGGTTTGTGTGTGCTACTTTTGTCTTAGAAAATTATTTCGTAGGAAAATCTATGACGTTTTAAATACAATAGTTTGAAGGGCATAATAATCTTGTGATTATTCTGAACGTAGAACTTGTAAAGATGTACCTTTTGATTTTACTTTAGCTTCACGCTCACCTCAAGGAACTAATCCCTTATAGATCTTCAAATTCAAGTAAACCGCGCTTACAACACCGTACAATTAAAATGCGCTGCAGTCGAGCAGGCAGGAAGCTTAATTTTGAGACACAAAGTTCAAGCTGGCTTTACCCAACTTTGAATTCTTCTTCTGATTGACTTTCGTGTGGAAAAACCCGACAAACAAGAAAATCGTTCTATTTTTATCTCAGAAGAATGAAAAGTTGACATCAAGGTGATTCCTGAATCAGCATGATTGTTCATAAGTTTAACTTATCATTTTTTTTTGTTGCCGTCCTCGGCTGATTGGTTGATTAATTAGAAAGATTCTTTCTTTGTGAAGAGTAAAAAGAGCTATCTCGAATTTTTCCATCCAAATTTCATACAAGATACAATATCATTTGTCAATAATTGGAGGTTAACGACTATATTGTACGAGTGTCAGGATTTGTTAACTGAAGCACTCAATAGCATCCTGAATTTTACAAGCGCGTGTTAAATCAGTATGCCAATATATTTGTACTTATTGATAATTTATTCCGTGTCAACCGTGAAGTACAGAGGTTCAAATGAAACCTTTCATTAAATATTCGGAGTATTTGAAAGAACTTGAAACACAGTAGAGAGCAGAGAACCAATGGTGGAATGAACCCTTGAAGCTGGATTGTCAAAGTTGGTGACCTTTCTGTGTTCATAAATGATCACAAATGGTTTACCGGCTAAGTACGTCTCTCCGAAATATTTGGATTCCAATTTGTGAGCAGCACTGCTAAGTATGTGGACATTAACATTAGCGGTAAATCCCTTGGGGAGAGAAAAACTTTGAACTTATTTGAACTGAAGGAATTAAACAAGTTCATCAGATAGTTTTAGTTCCAATCCAACTGCACAAACACGCCTTGTTGAATGAATTTGTCTTTTATCCGTAGACAGAATATTCAATCCTGTTGAGTTTCATCTTGTACCATCAATCATTATTGTCCCACTTCAAACTCTGACTTCAACTAAATAGAGTTCGGTCCGATGAGTCTTTCATGTTAAAAATTTTATTTTAAAGTCTATAAGCATGTATGTACATATTTCATCTATTCAGAGTAACACCGTTAGTCGGATTTACATAAATTCCATTTTACGTGAACCGTAGTAATCCTCTTACTATATACTTCTTATGCGGAGGAATTCCGATTTGAAGGATTCCATAGATAGGTATGCAACATTTGCGGATAAGGAAGCCATTCTTTGCCGTGAACAGTATTACCAAACGTAGATTGATTCTGCCTTAGCCGGCTGTCGTCATTTGGCCGCCGTCACTTGGAAACTTCCCATTTGGACACCGTTATTTGAGCTCCGTCAATTAGGTGCCGTTCTTTGGGCGCAGGTGTATTATGGACGTAAGCACATTTGGTTGTCACTCATATGTATTTCCTCTTGGATTAAAACCTTTCAAAATTGAATTTTGTAATTGGTTTTCCAGCTTTTGAGTTGCAATTTTTGAGTTGCGGTTTTTAATGATGCACTCGGACCGGTACATCCTGGAGAAAGTTGAAAGTTGTGCTGGCATATAGAAAAACCTTATTTGTCTCCAGGGTAAAATGATATCGAATTCGAAATTTATACGTGAATATTGGCAGGTAAATTCAGTCGGCCACTTGCCGCCAGCGAAATGAGCGTCCTTGAAGTACGTATCGTCGTGGATAGATCGAACACGAGATTTTCAAGCTTCCAAACAAATGTTCGTGTAGATAAAGTGGATTTTAGCAACCGCGTCTTAGCCCCAGATTGGAAAACGGCATTCAATATTTAAGAGAAATTAATGTCACAAGTCAGAATGAAGTTCAATTCCGCAGAAATTATTTCCATATGCCACAGCTCTTAGAAGCAACCAGAAAATCTTACCAGAATCGATGAGTGAAAGCCAAACTCGAAGTTTCTACTATATAGAGTTGGTGTATTTGTTTCTGGCATTGGTATTTGGTAGCGGTAGTAGTGGTACGTGTTCTGCTGTTTCTGGGAAACCAAAGTGGTAAAACGCATTAGGGGAATGGGAAAAGGGAATTATGTATAATTCTCTGTCTGACTTTCTCCACACAACTTTCTCCTCCAATACTTGGCTCAAAGGTTGAAATGAAGTAATGGGTTTTATGGAAAGGCTTAAATGATATTTTTTCTTCCTATTGAATAATTTATATGTCTCCGTACCCCAGATTGAGTCTCCATATGAATTGAGTCCATTGCTCAGACAGGGTGCAGGAAATCCGTGCGGCGTGGGTGCTCCTCTGTTTTCATATGCACGGAATTACAATTGAAATTGAGTCGGAGCTCTGTTGTTCCACAACAATTATATTAGGGGGTGGGTGAGCTACATATGCGGTACGAACATGTGAATATAATGCGTGACATGTCGTCAGAACACAACATTTAGAAATGGATCTTATCCTCAGATTTGAGCTACCTACCTTAAAATACCTTTCCAATTTTGCACACCACATTTTTCCGTAGAAATTAAATTACCGCAGAAATATATGCAATCGGTTAAACCTGAGCGGATATGCTTTTCCTCACAAGAAGAGCTACTTATGTAAAAACCAAACGTGCTTGAATTCTCTCATCAAAATATAGAAATTCAAATTGAAGCAACTCTCTGATTTCAAGGACAACGGGGCCACGTTTAACTACCATAGAATTAAGGAAGCGGAAACGAAATCTAAATGTGAAAATGTCAAATTTGAAAAACATGAAATTTCATTATTCCACATCCGAACCAATTTTCAAAAGTTGACTTTCCATATTGATTTGCAGATCATCTAGCATCATACTTCTCTTCAAGATGAGGGCTGAATGGTTTCTGAGTTCACTCTTAATTTTGCTAACAATTTCCAAGGCTGTATTTGCTGGTTCTCCGGACTTCCCACCATCCAGCAGTCCATCAAGAGATGAGAGTCGTAAGTGAAACGTTCATTCTATTTGTTAAGCATGTACGTCAATTGTCCACAGTCCACTTCGCTCGTCCTTCTTCTAATTATGCATATTTGTAGAATTAATAAATTTCCGGCATTCGTGTTTGCATAAATATCTCGAAGGCATGATCCAACTAACTTCTCTGTATTTAACATGCGTCAAAAGTGGACCGGATACGTGTTTAATTGTGTAATAACTTTTACAGCAATAATCAAATAACTGTTTCAATATAGTCAATCGTCTACTGACGCAAATACTCCCTAGATAAACCTAAAGTCAGGAATATTCACTGTGGCTTTGCTGCAGCTCTATATTGGAATAATCTCGATCTACCGTATACTTAAAAAGCACTGCGGGCAGTTGACCGGAAGTGTAAAATACGATATACCTCTAATATGTACATCTTTAACGAAAATATTAAGCGTGGCTCTGTTCTACAACAAACGGAAAGTCCATTATTGTGATTTCCTTTGAGGCTCCAAGCAATTACCGGTTATCTGATTTATCTGGTTACTTGACGTGCATAACGTTTGCTTTGCTCGAATCTGAGTAGGGAACAATGGTTTCTTATGCAAAATCATATTTTCAGGGACTCATCCCTACGGATTTTGAAATGTTAGCTTAAAATTTGAGGTTTGAGATTTTTGTGCACAATTGCATTTTTCGACATTTTTCATATTTAGAAACTTCTAAACGTATGTTTGCAATTTAACTTAACTACATGTTTTGATACTTTTTGAAGATATTTCTCGGATTATAATCTGTAATAGTTCTCTATTCAAACGAATTTGCAGGATGTTAGTTTGAGGTTTTGTTTTGGAATTTTGAAAACTGTTGCGATTTGGTTTTAATTTGATGTTTTAAAATATTTATTTCGAGTTTAGAACTAGGTTGACAAAGTTTTCTTCGCACATCGCCTAAAACTGGCCTAAAATCCCCGAAATTCAAACTTTTTCGGGAAGGTCCTTTAAATGCGTATTACCTTGTTTAGAAACTGTTTCTTCTTAAGTAAAAACAAAAAGTTACAAACATGTACTTTACACCCAAGTTATAAATACGTGGAATAATCTCTGTGACTATGTATTTTAATAATTAAACGACCCAGTTTGGATATCTTTGAAGACTCACTTCCTTCTGAATTTAATTTACCAGGGAAATTAGCTGACGAGATCCGAGGAAGGTACTTACTAGATCGCTACTTGTTTTCCCCATATCCCAACGACAACCAACAGAATGCTCATTACGGTGGACAGGAGTCGTCCTTGGGTTCAGACGGGATTCCCTTCCGACCGGTACGAAGACTCGGCTCCGAATTTCTTGGCAAACGGTAAGTTCAATAACATAGTTTCTCAGAATCGGAACACAAAGGGATTGGGAATGAAAACAAACAGAATAAATCATAAGCCATCTTCAACACTCTCTAGAAAGCTCTGGCTTCTGGCATACCTTCAAACCTGACTTTCCCTCTTTAGAATTTCATGAGAACAGAGGCTTTGATATACTCATTATTGGGTTTTAATGGCCGTCTCTTCTTCTCATGAATTCGACTCCAAAATGGCAAGATCTGATTTTCTTAAGGTCAGAATTGAAGACCGTGTTCAAAGGTCATGCTCTAAAATTCCTTTGAACAGAGACTAAGTGAGCTTGCGTATTCCAGACGTCCATTTCTGAGTGACAGTCGGGAAGATCTCCGGAAACAGGAATATAAATACAAAGAAGCTGATCCATCACTCTCCAATGATGATCATCAATGACTCGTTAGGATCAGGCTTAGGCTTCTAGGATTTGCACCTTTTTTGAGGACGATTATCCCCTCGACCACTGGCCTCAATCCGAATGCTTACTTTGAAATTAATTGTAGGTTGTTACTCGCCAGTAGTATGATATCGAAAACGAGCACCGCTACGACGTGAGTGCATTCTGCAAATATGTATGCAAAGTTTCACCCTGATTTAAAGATTTAGACTGCCACTAAGAGAGGAAGCCACATTAAAAACCAAAATGGTTTCTCCTTAATTGTATACAGCTTCTCGTTTTCTGAATTAGACGACTGCCGACTTACAAAATCAATTTTAATCTAAGCATTCAGAATAAGGCCGGTGGCCGATGAGTTGTATTCGTCATGCATTTCATATAATCTGTGGAACGCACTGTTAGCTCTCACCAGTTCCATAAAATATTTCTTTCATTTTTAGATTCTATATCCAAATAAAAGAAATTAGTATTCCTTCTGAATTTTTATGAACCTAAAACAATAATGTTAAAATTTGCGTGGAATTTCTGTATCTTTCTAAACCTCAGCCGATATTTGTTGGTCCTTTGAAACCTTTAAGTTATTTCAAATTAGAAGTTAATATTTTTTTTAATTTGTAAATATTTCAGTCCTGGAACTGGGCCAAACGCTAGAATAACCTACATAAAGTTGTTTTCGCGTTATCTTAACATTCAAATTCAAAGTAGCTCTAATTTTCACGTCCGTTTTCCTCACATCTAAGATCTTAAAACATGAGTTTGACGTAGCTACTGCAACCTAGACTTGGTCATGATGATGCGCTCGAGGCCAGACTCGCACCACTTTTCTCTTTCCAGAGAGGAGTTGAGATTGACATTAGAGATTCAAAAGAAGAGAAAGCATGTGGTTCGTGGTCGCATCGGCACGACTTGAGCTCAACTTTCCCACCACTATCGTACAAAGAGACTGACAACACAGCAATCTGTGCCAGAACAAAAATAGGACTATGGAATGTGGGTTGTTCGTAAATTTTTAGAAACAAGTTGGTCAAATGTCAGGATGCGTACATACGGAAAAAGTTATTTACATAACCAGATGCATAATCAATCATAAATTAGGACAGCTTCACTCCAACATTAAACATTTCTCATATTAACTTCTTTGTTTCCAAGTAAACTTTTAAAAGTACAAACTGATGTTCAATCAGATGCGAGACATGAAATCCACTAGAAAAAGGTTGCTTTGGGCCACATTTTTTTACTATTTTACATTTCATACATTTCCGTTGCATCCTAGGACTCAAGCAAACGCAGTCTGTATTTGTAGCAGACTGCATCGAAATATTTCGTGTATTGTGCAAAGCAGAAATATTGGAATTAACCGTCAACTGATTTAATTATATTGAACTGGGACGAAGCAATTGTACTTCATTTGCATTTATATGGCATTTTCACATTGTTCATGTATCATGTACATTTGTTTCATATCGTTTGCTGGTTTGGTAATTTAAATAACATAATTTCCCCCATAGTTATTGCTAATTGCTATTACATATTAGAGCATAGCACGGTCCCGGCCCCGGCCCGGCCCCGGCTCCGGCCCTGACTAAAACGGGGCCGGCCCTGTTCGGCCCCGGCCCTGTGAATTTTG